>JAQPPZ010001067.1:0-150457 GCA_028583015.1 Wollemia nobilis
CTTGTTTTTTTTTTTTTGCTTCTCGTTGGTTCATTCAGTTTTTTTAGTTCCCTAGCTCATTCTATTCTTTATTTTGTTCCCTCTGTTGATTCTTGCCTTAATAGTCTTCTGGTCTAGATAGATCATTGTTATGTTCAATTTTTTTTTTTTTTTTGTTTTTCTTGTTTAGTTTTTTAAAGTGGGTGGGTTCTTTTGTTTTGTTTTGTTTTTGTGTTCTTTTTGTTGTTTTTTGTTGTTCATGTGTTTTTGTTGTTTTGTTTTTTTTTTTTTTGTTATTGTTCTTGTGTTCTCTTCGTTTTTGTTCTTGGGTTTCTCTTTGTTTGTGTTATTTCGTGTTTTTATGTGTGAGTGTTTTCTATGTTTTTTGTTTTTGTTTATTGTCTGTTGTTGTTTGTTTTTTATTTTTATTTTTTATTTTTATTTTTTTTTATTTTTAGGTTTTGTTTGTGTTTATTTTTCATGTTTTTTTTGGGTTATGTCTTTGTAGTGTTCCGTTGTTTTTGTCTTGTTTGTGTTTGTTATGTGGTTCTTGTGTTTTTCTATGTGGTTTGTGTTGTGGTTCTTTTATCTTATTGTGCGTGTTTGGTTGTGCTTTTGTTTTCCACACACTCAGGAGCATGTTTTTTATTTTATTTTATTATTTTTGTTGTTATTTACTTATTTTTAAATTGGTTTTGTGTGTTTGTTTAATCCTTGAGTATGTCAAAGGTGGTAGGCCAGGTCCGAGTCCTCAGGCGTTTTGGCGAGAATGGATACCCCCCTGCCTCCTTGGGTCTTACCCGAAAGTGGCATCCTTTTGAGATGTTTTCCACAAATAAAAAATATATATATATATAGAAAATTCATCTTTCTTTTGACATAGACAGTTGTGGTCTGAAGCACAATATCATGCTACCCAGAAAATTGAGCGCATCCTAAACTTAAGCATGCAGAACCTGTAAATCTTAATTCTTCACACCTGAGCTTTGAAAGGCTCTCAAGGCACGTCTATTCCATCCATATGAGCAAAAGTCTTATGCTTAGCATTGAGCAATATGTAATCTGAATGAAGATCTAATATTCTGAACATCCATTCTTAGGATCTAACCCCATGACTGCACCAAGACAGTTATGTTTGTTGATGTGATATTTTAAACTTTGACTTGATTAGACAGGATATTTTCAAGTTGACATGTGATAGACATGGAACTAATACCTCAGAATATATATTACCATTTCAATTCTTATTTGGAAGTAAAACGACATTTCGTAAAGATGTTTATTTCTAAGCCCTGCAGGCACTTGCTTTGTTTTGTAAGATGCGGTTGAGTCCTTAAGACATATGGACCTACCAATCCTTGCACTCAAGTTTGAAATAGGCAAATAATTAACTTGACTGTTCCCACTATAGCATGTGGAATTATTTTATTTCCATTTGAGGCAGTTTTCAGTCACACTGACCTACTTTGGTCATTCATGAACATTAATATAATTTGTTTCTACTTTTTCACTCACTTCATCTTCATTTGCAGCTACTTGATGTTTTTTGTTGTTGGATTGAAATGAAAAGGAAAACGAAATTAAATTGATTTCGTTGTAGTAATAGTGGGGCAATAAATTTGACAGGGAAAGAAATTTCCTAGTTTATTAGTGTTCTTGTTTGTTGGATGTTTGTTTGGAAAGGCTGAATTAGAGATTCAGCATATTTACATGAATTTTGAATGCTCATAACAGTGAATGAATGAAATTTGAAAAGAGTGGTTGCCTTGCATTCTACAATGTATACTGTGGTAAAATAGAAAGGATTGATTATTAATGTGAGCTGAAAACATCACTTGATTGGCAAAACTAAGCATTGTAAATCTTTAAAGAGAGTAAAGGACATGAATGTCAGTTACTTATGTATGTTTTTATGTTGAGAATAGGAATCTTGTATGAGAATAACTCAGTGGACATAGCTGGGAATTATTTTGAAAAGAAACTGCAATGTTCTTATGTATACTGTCATGTGATTTCATGTGTTACTTATGCAGTCTAGTTACTGATGGCGTATCAAGTTGTATTGTCAAATTCTTTTTGGTATTAAATCGTTGAGATGATTCTTTTTGTAAAGCATTTAGGGATAGGTTCTCTTCCCTGTCACATATTGAGTGTAATGTCATGTCTTTGAGCGATCACATAAAGAACCCTATGTTTTCAATCAAGCTGTCTTCGAACAATTTGCAATCACAAGAAGCAATTGAATCATACAATGCCGTATTGGAAAAGAAAAGTATACTAATGATTTTATAACACAATGATTTTAATAGCTATCATGAGAGCAAGATACCACGCCAATAGTTTGATACATACATTTGAAAACTGCCAACCAAAAGAATAATGAGAACATGATGGAAGATTAACCAAAAAAAAAATCATGGACGATATATTTAAAGATAGTTCACAAGGAGTTTGCACTTACAGTACTGTTTTCTTCATCATCTTCGTCATCACTCTCACTCCCTCCTCCTTCACCTTTTGCCTTTGGAAGTGTTGTATTTACACTTGGTGGACCACAAATCAGACACAGGAAATACTTCTTAGCTCGAGTACTACAGCAGACATGCGACATTCGAAATTAGCCACCTCAATATCATTCAATTATCTAGAAACATTTGGACTAGCTGCTCTTTCAAGCCAATATTCAGTATTTCCATTAAATTGCATAAAACATGAAAATTAAGCCAAAACGAACTATCATACACATAATACAATGACAATGTTAATTTTGATTGATTTTATTACTCCTGTGAATATCAGTTTGATTGATGTGTTTCAGCATGTAAAAAGATTAGAAGTCCAGGTTCTGGTAAAATCTAATACAAGCATTGATCCTGGCAACCCTCGAATGAATTAGTCACACAGATCTTTTCCCCAATAGCTGACAACAATTTTACAAACACAACAGGAACTTGCTCAGAAAACAAAACAGTAGAATAAACACACATCGGCAATGAGAATAAGCATCACATAATAGCAGGGACACAGATTTAAGTGGGAAAGAAAACCCATGGGAAAATGCTGCTCATATCTAATATTGCTCAAATACAATAAACATACGACATGAATGAACTGAAAAAGAGTCCTCCAAGACAAAAAACTCTAAAACTCCAGCCTTACCTATTGCTGTAAAATGCAACAACCCCAATTTATGTTTTCCCAAAAATGAGGAAAAAAAGGGGCATGGAAGGTTAAACACTGTGCCCTCTACTCAAAAGGGTTGTTCCCTGCTCTTCAAAGAATATGGAAATGATCATATTGAATAGGTTTCTAATACTTACCAACCCCACAAATCCATTCATTTTCCCAAGTTCAACCATACAAAATCTCTAACCTGAAAAGTATGGTCAACTCTATGCTTATCATGCCTTGCCTTGTACTTGGCTTGGCTCTCCTTCAAGCTATCCAAGACTCTTTGATGAATCAAGCTGATCTTTCAAAAAATCTGTTTGCTTGTTTATCTCCTTATGGCTATCCACATCATTCTGTGACAACTCAAATGCCAGATCAAATGGTGAATTATGATGTAATCATAACAAGCCTTAAAAAGTGGTATATTAGTGAAACAATGTATTTGCCCTTTTGATAATTTCGAGCCTTCAAATATTCTTTTCCCTCCCGCATGAACTGAACTCATCAGACCTGATAATTATGTCTATATCTATTCTTAGAACTTGATGGTCATTTTTATTGTTGATTTTCTCAATGGCAATTCTTTCTGATTTTCATTCTTGTCGAACTTGAACATGAACTCAAACAAGGCTGCCTAGGTTATAAGTAAAACATCTTGTATGTGAGCTAGTGAAGTCTCTTTACGGGTTGAAGCATGATATTACATAAAGATGCAAAAAGGACCCTTTTTGATTGATATCTCTATGTGAATATTCCTGATAATAAGAGTGATCCACACTTTCTATGTGGATAACTTAGTCATCAAAAGGGACGATACCAAGGGTATCGAGCAAGCAAAATTAGATTTGTGCTCCACTCTTGACAAGGCAGATATAGGCCTCATGCATTATTGCTTAAACAATTTTGGCAAATCAGTCTTAATTTTCAAATAAAGTATTCCAAAACCATTTTCTTGAATTTTCGTATGAGTGACTGCAAACAGCTATCTACTTCTACACAAGCCTCTTTGAAGCAACAAACCTACAACTCAATACAGACGGATGATTCACTTTATCAGAAGTTGATGTGGAGCTTGAAATCTTACAACTAGGAGGGCTAATCTCATTTTTGCTGTCAGTTAAATTTTGAGATTGATGAATGGTTCAAAGATTGATAATTGAAAAACAAAACAAATTTTACAATATGTACAGGTTTTACAAGATGATTACTAATCCTAGGTAGGATATGCGTTAGGTTATGAAGCAGTTTAGTTGAGGTGGCTCCTTGATGATTTCTAGGTGACTCCAATGGAAGCAACAGTAATACATTATGACAAAAGTGCAATAAAAAAGACAAAGAATTTGATATTCCATGCATAAAGCACTTGGATCACAAGGGAAAATATATAGATCAAGATGAACATGGGCCTATTGGCCAAACAATAATACCTCCCAAACACAATGTCGGCCATGGCCAAAAGTGGAAGATAAGACATTTCAACATCCCCCTCTTCAACTCAATGGGAGCCACAAAGAGAAGACATTACTGAACATCTCCCTTTAATGGAGTCTCTCCCACACCAATATACTCCCACAACCAAATGAAGGTAACCTCAGGCATGACCTTCATGAAGGTGTCGTCAAGTTGATATACCAAAGCCACATATAGTGGCACAAGCAAGCCTTCAGAATAAAGCTGCCAAATGTAATGCATCCAAAGCTCAATATGCTTGGTCCGTTGATGCTCCAATGGGTTGGGAATGAAGAGAATAATACTCTGATTATTAGGATGCAAAGCATTGGATCCTTTATTAGAAGACCCATCTGCTCAAGAAACATCCACATCCCCTCGAGATGTTTTCCAGCTTGGACTGTGCTACAATATTTTGCTTCCATGGAAAATAGCAATATCATAGCTTGTTTCTTGGAACTCCAAGAAATGGGTCCAAAGCTGATAGAAAACAAGTACCCCAAAGTAAACTTCCATTCATCTAGATCACTGGCCCAATCTGCATCTGAGTACCCATCCAAACAAATGGAAGCATCTACTGCATAATGAATGCGCATGTGAACCTCCAATATAGTGCAAGATCCACTTGGCAGTCTTCCAGTAACTCTCATGTGGCGCTTGCATATATATGGAACAACGATTGACAGCAACGGTGATGTCTGATCATGTCTGGGTAAGGTAAAGAAGAGTAACCACCAAAGATCAATAAACCCAAGCATCTGCCAAAGGAGAGGGACAGCTGGATACAAGTTTCACCCTTGAAACAAATGAGGTATGATTCGACTTACAATCCTCCATCCAAAATCATTCCAGAAGATCTAATGCATACTATGGCTAAGAAAGAGAGACCTCAAAGACAACTGAACAATCTGAATGCCCAAAGTAGGCCCAAATTTATAATCCCAAAGGAATCCCAAAGTTGTAGCTTTATATACTGAATCATCCAAAACAAACTCCCAATGATGGTCAGGTTGTCCATATAAAGCACAATAACAAGAATTTGTTCATCATAAAATATTATATTCCACCTTATTGCAAGAGAAGCCACAACAAGAGAAGACTGCTTAACCCCATACAACAACTCACTGCAAAAGAAGCCACAACAAGAGAAGTCTGCTTAAATCCCATACAACTTCCTCAGTCTGCAAACAAGAGGTGTAGGAGCATCCTTAAGAAAACCTGGTGGCTGTTGCATATAGATCTCCTCTTGAAGGTCTCCATGAAGAAATGCACTTTTAACATCCATTTGGTGAACCTCCCATCAGCAAGGAGCAATAGAGGAGAGAATCATCCAAATGGAGTACATACGAGCAAGGGTGGATAGAAGTCTCATTTTAATCAACTCCCTCCTAAGAGAACCCCTTAGCAGAAAGGTGAGCCTTATTCTTCTATTTAACCATCAACATCAAATTTGGTCTTATAGACCCACTTACAACAAACAAAGTTCATGTCCTTAGCAAGTAAAGCAACTTCGAAGTTTGATTCCTCATAAGAGAATCATAATATGCCTTTGTCATTGCTTGTTATGAACCCTAACTATTATATTAATCTATGCTCACCAGTCACTCCCCTTCACAAGTGCCCCTTCATGGATATTTATTATCTATGAGGTGCCATGGACTCACTGTATCTTATCTTATACAATTCTTAATATTCAAATATATTTGTATATTTCTTGTGCCTTGTCTGAACCATAACAAGTCTCAGAGCTGAGATTCCC
The DNA here is from genome assembly GCA_028583015.1 of Wollemia nobilis. Lineage (NCBI taxonomy): Eukaryota > Viridiplantae > Streptophyta > Pinopsida > Araucariales > Araucariaceae > Wollemia > Wollemia nobilis. Next base: position 6,359 of record JAQPPZ010001067.1, read on the forward strand.
ATGACTTAAACTCAACCAATATACCATTCATATTGTGACTAGCTCTTTTTTATAATTTTATTTTAATTTTGGCCACGATAGTCACTCAACGAATTCTATTCCATCCACACGTTCTTCCTACTCCCTGCACCACATTCAGGCCACTGCCATTCATTGCACCTGAGAAAAACTAGGTTTAAAAAAAAATAAAGAAACAAAATTATTTATTAAAAAAAAAAAATCTTCCCAGCAGGAAGAAGTCTGTGTGAAGGGCCTGCTTAGACAACAAATTACAGCCTGCAGCAGTCATAGTAGTGCAAAAACCCTTTAAAAGGTGAACGAAACTCCTTGCAATAAACCCCAAAAATACCAACACAATTACTATAAATTTACTACGCAAATAGATTGAGGAAAGAACATCCTAAGTCAAGTCGAGAATTGCAACACACTGGATGCACATTGGATGCTCCATATCTGCATTTGATTGAAATCTTTGAGTCTGATTGTTTGTTTCCAAAATGCCACTGTGCCCATTGAGAAATCCATCCTTCTAAGCTTCAATTACCAAATCCCATCATGCTTTATAAGCTTATAAAACAATTAAGCATGTGAAGTTTAAATTTAAGATGGGTAATTTTTAACCTTAACCCCTTTACCATAAGCTTATTTAAAAATATATGCTTGTGAAGGTTAAAGTTAACATAGTTAGCTTTAACTTCATTAAATCCAACCTTTTCTTCCTCCCTAAAAAGGGATATGTAGTTATAAAAAATTGAAAAAAAAAAACACTAAATATGTGTTTGTGTATATGTACTATATATATTGCGCATTTAAATAGGCTATGGAAAAAGGAGGGGAAAAAGAGATAAAAATCAGTGTGATTTAATTCATCAAGATTCCAAGGATGAATAACACTTGGCTTCAATCAATTGTGGAGGCTATACAACAAGTAGTTAATTGTTAGAAGAGTATTAGCTTAACCCATTAGGACAATGCTGCAAATAACTGAGTTGCAGGTAAACAAGGTTGGTTCAGGCATGGACAACATGCAAAATAGGATTAGAGAGACAAAGAAATTGCTGCAATAAACTCAGGGATTTGATAGTTGCTCACACAAAACAACTCTTCAGGTTTGCCAAGCACTTCTACTTGTATACCAGGACCAAATCCCCATAGGGCCTCTCAATATTTAACTTCTAATACTCCATAACAACAGAGTAAAAGCTATAACACACAAGTGGTCATTCAAGTTAACCATCAGAATTGACATACCTATATTCAATGGTGAAAATATACATCAAACTACTGATTTGATGATAAGTATAAAACTTATCATGAGTTAAACCTTACCAATATAGAAGATAATGCTCTTATGGTAGCATCCTTACATCTTAAAGGAAAGGCATGGAAATGGTACCTAGTGGCACAAAATGACACAAGAGATTACATGAACATGGGTAGGATTCATAAGCATACTATTCTAAAGGAATTGAGTCCCCAGAGACCAACTAATTTAATCAATTGTCCTAAATAATACAAAGGAGATCAATCAAAGAAACACCTTGGAATTAGAATCATTATCGATATTTTAACAAATATCACGAACAAATATCCGTGTGATGTGGTCTACCGGCAAGGACGCCACTTGCATTATCGGTGATGTGACCCGGGTTCAATCCCCACCGGCGGATATGTATATGTATAAGAAGTATTTACTCAATAAAAAAATATATATATATAAAATATCACGAACAAGCACCTAGTCCAATGTTATGTGGGTGGATTAAAGCCTGATAAAAGAGACTAACTTCAAGTCGACGATGATTTTATCCTTCCACTAGCTATCAACTAGCCCGAAAATATGAAAACAAGCTCTTTAAAAAGAATAAAAGACCATGGTTTCAAGCTGACAATAACTCAAGAAATAAGAATAAACCCCAACATCAACAAGACTCTAATCACAAAGAAAGTATCATACAAACAAAGGGAAGAAAGATCCTCCTAGTTCTTCGAACCCTAAATATTCCAAAAATCTATATAACTGTGAAAAAAAGGATCCAAAGAGGAAAGTTGAGATACGAGTAGTATGAGTAGCAAGGATGTGTCTAAAGTGGAATCGAAACAATCACCGATTCACCAGAACAAGGAAAACCTATAATGTCCATAACCACAATAACAAGAATCAATCACCCACAAACCTTTACAGTCAAGGGTACATAAAAGAAACCAACTCGTTATGGCGAAAAAAACCAATCCCATTTTCCATAAAGCAAACAAAAAATCGATTAGAAGTGAAAAAACTTTGATCAATTTTAGGTGATTTTGACTTCTCCATATACATGGGAATGACATGCCAAATCAAACCGCCTATCTTATCTGGAGGTGAGTGATTGATGAGAATAATACTAAACTCTACATCATCCTTAGGTTTTCCTCTTGTAGTAGAAAAAAGTTCTCAAGTCCTTGAATTTCACAATATAGTTCTCAATACTATAAAATTCCCCAACTTGAGGGTAGCAAGCCTTGTTTGTACACGGTTGACCTCAATGATGTTATTCTTCCCAAAGAAATTTTTAAGGTCCTTCCATATTTTCAATGAATTACTTAGCTCTTTGCTTCCTCCTTATCCCATAGGGACTTAGCATCAAAGTTTGTTGCTTTCATCTGATCAGAGATGCTCCATAAACCCTTACTTTGCAGTGAGGAGTTATTTGGTTCTTCCAAACATGAAAATTGTGCTCATTCAAACGAGTCACGTAGACTTTCGGACCCTTGAAGTTCCCACACTAATTTACCTTCAAACTAGGGAAAAAAAATAATCATGCAACCTAAAATGAAAGGGGCTAAAAAGATCTCCAAATGATAAAGTTATGACCTCTAGAATGAAGCCCTATTGATAGATGCAAAGGCAAAAATTTTGAAGATTCCAAACCTCATCACTCCCTTCAAAAGTTTATTACTACCATATATCACATTGGTATTGGCTATCTTTTGACGACCCTGCAACGAATTGAACTTTGTTATCTATCATTGTAGAGGAATAGGAAGAAAACACACGGTTTGTTTTGGTTAGGCACTTTATAGATGTGTGGTAATATTTTTCAGCGAGCACCGCATTGTCCAACTCAACAGCCACACAAGACTTCATATGCCACCTCAACTAACAAGTGTATCAATCAAAGGGGGCCAGAAAGTTTATGTGAAGGATGGAAATATCGAACACATGACGCTTGGGCTATGAGCACTTCGTGTTAAACCTGCTAGTCATATGCCTATTGCCACGTCCTTGTTCCATAGTGGGTAGTAAGGTGCACAATTAGTCAAGCCCAAACACAGGTGAGGGTTTGAACCAGCAACCCTTGGGTCCAAACAACTCAGCATGGCTAGGCTGATCTTTTTGTCCAGAGTGTTGTCAAGTAAGAAGATATCAAAGTAACCTGCCCTCCATACAACACCCAAATAGCGTCCTATAGGACATGAGGATTATGCCAAAGAAACCCACATAACTCACAAAAAGAAAAGGATGTTGTTTGGCAGCAAATTGCCCCTCCATAATATTAAAAAGCAATCTTGAGTTTCAAATCTTCAAGCCCAAACAAAAAATCAAAAAAGCGTCAACTCAGAGCCCCATATTTTTATGCACAGATTTCAATATGCAGATATTTTCCATAATTCCTGATGATTTGTTCTCAAAATCCATTTATTGGATTTTAAAAAACTTGTTGCTTTCCCCTTAACTAGCACATCAGAATGTTGAGATAAAGCTTGACAAAACCTGAAATCAGCTCCTTGAATCCTTATAGCCCAACCTTGGGAGTAATCTATGGTGCATAAAATTTTGTCCAAAAACCTATGTATGCACTAGGAATGCCCATAAGGAAAAGGCACAAGTGGTGATCTTTCACAATTTAAAGTCAATATCCATCGAAACATCCTATCTGAAAAATATGAAAGGTCTAAAAAATTGATTTCCTCAAAAAGAATCCATAAAACCACTCCAACTCTTCTCTTGCCAACTTTTAAACACAAATACAATATGAAGCAACTCACTAAAGTTGCGGATTAAAAGAAAACTGGATCAAGTGATGAAGATCCACACCTACTCCTATACCATAAATTCACAATACTTTGGAAGGAATGAATGGAATCAACACATTACCCAAATAAAGGGAAAAGAAATTTAAGGAACACAAGAAAAAGATAGAAAATGATAGATTTGGAACGATACCCTCGGACACCAAATATCTTCAAATGATTTCCAACTAATATACAAATGAATGTTTGTGTAGGTATAAATACCCACAACAATACAATGCATAAATTCCAATAATAATCAAATCAACAAAGAACTTTAAGAAACATGAAAGAAAAATATTTGGAATGATGCTCATGGCCACCAAATATCTTCAAATGATCTCCAATTGATGCACAAATGAATGTATGTGGGGGTATAAATACCCACCACAACACAATGCATAGACCCCAATAATAGTCAAATCAACATATTATTGGATCACAATATACTACGTGGATCACCACCAAGGTGAACATAGGCCCGTAGGCCAAAAACTAATACGCCATAAATACAATGTCAATTGGAGCCAAAAGTAAAAGATCAACACATTTCAACATTCTCCAAACATCCAATGGTATCTCTTCACCCTACACATTACCTTAAACATTATTTTTGGTAGTTTTAGGAGTGTCAATTAGGAACATCATTACCATGCTAAAGCAAACTATCATTTTTATCAATGGCATCTCTACTAATGACTGTCTTATTTGTAAAGATATCTATCAATTCGTATGCTTGGAAATGGTCACTCTACCAATAAACACCATACTTCTGCATTGCGAATCCAATTATGTTTTCATTTGGAAGAAGCATGTGTAGAAGAACCACACATTCTAATGTAGCTTACCTTTACCTTTTACATGTCCACACTTCCTTATGTGTCATATCTTCAGCTATCTTTGAACCACCTCTTCAATATTTGTTTGAAACATTCTTCTCTCTCAACATACACCTTACCATTTTCTTCAAGATATCATACCTTCTTTCCAACACAACATTTTGTCAAGATGTATATGATGCTGAAAATTGCTTGTGAACTCCATGCAAAAATCATCAAACGAACTGGAACTGAATTCACCCCATCATCAATTCTTATGGCCTTAATTCAATGTTCAGTTTCATTTTCAACTGCTTCCTTAAATTTTTTGAAAGAAAGAAAATCGTTTCATCTCTTTTGCAAAAAAATACACATTTTCTAATGTAATCATCCACATGAAGCAAGAAATACGTGGCACCAAAAATTCAGGTTACCTACTGGCCCACATATGTCACCATGTACAAACTCCAACACCTGTTTTGCCTGCCAAGCTTTTTCATTCTCTAAAGGTTTCTGAGATAGTTATCCTACAAAATGTGCAGGACAAACTTCCTTGTTTTCCTACAATTGTGACAAAACATCTGGCATGTTCTTCTTCCCCACATCACTACAATATTGAAGATTTGATTGACCACACTTTGGTGTCATAATAACAAATTAGTGTTTCTGGCTGTAAGCAAGGCATGTATTTGTGAAGGATCCACCTCCTCAAATCTGTAAAGGTTATATTGTCTAACACCATATGCAATAACCTTATTCCACCTTTTATCCTTCGCAAAATGACATCCAAATGTCCTCATCTTGTGATTCAACTGATTGAAAGTATATTTTCTTTATCGCAAATACAATATATTTTAAAAGGTTATCTTCTTGCTACAAAATCACACTTTCAAATTTTGAGTTATCTCTAACAAACATGGCAAATGAGTTGTTTTGGCTAGACATGTGTTTACTAGTATGAAAATCCAAATATCAACCATTTTCATTTGCTTCTATTCTAAGTGACAACTAAGGCATGGTCATCCTGTTCCTTGCATATTAAAAAGAATGCCTGGACTGAATTATGTTTCCTTTTAGTATCAAGCCATATTCTATTCCTACAAAATATTTTTAAATGGAGTATCTTCCCATAAAATTAACAACAAATGTTTTTGTATGTTGGTTTACCCATGGCATATAAAGTGGCTTCATTTTTACCTTAATTTCCTTTGCCTTTGTTATAGGAATCTTTCTTTGTAGGTAGACAAGTTGTTCTACATAAGCGGAGCTAGTCTATATGAGTTGTACCTATGTTTTCTTATGTTTTATTGTTATGACTAGTTCAAAATAAAAGATGCAATAAATAGCAAGTGTCATAAATAATTGATTAAGTTTGCATTTAAGCTTTGTTAGTGTGCGCATGGTTGGACAAGTATAATAGTTGCCCTATCCTAACCTCCACCTAGAGGACCATATGTACACCTTATTGTCTGGCCTAGAGCATCATCGAGGCATTTTCAATATTATTGTGTGTGTATTGTACACTCAACCAGGTTATCTTTTAGAGATGTACTGCCGGTGACTGAAACAAAAATGAATATTGCTGATTTTCATATTCTGTTTTGCATACTTGGTTATAATTTGATATTCTATTATTGTCATCATTTATGTATTATAGGATTTCATTGCAAAAAAATTTGTTGTTTCTTGTCACTTTATTGCATTATACATGTTGTTTTGTGCATGATGATTTGATAAATGAGGGCCCAAACATCACTCTAGGGTGAAGATGATGGCAACAGTATGAAGACCAGCCCATTAGAAGGCCAAAAAGGATTAAACGCAGAGCACACAATGTGGCAAACGATATAGTGTATCCAATGACGAAGCACTTGTAGATGATCCAAGAAGAAGTTAAAGCATGCCATGAGAGTTAACCCTTCCACAACCAGAAGTAAGTGTAGAATAGGTGTAGCTTCTACAGTTCCCCCTCATTATGAGGGAAGAGAAATTGTGCAAACACCTTACCCGCTCAACAAGAGCAAAGACATGTAGAAGAAAGTGATGAGGTTGTTCTAGTTATGGAACATGTTTGGCCTATATAGAAGGAATTTCATTGCTAGATAGAGCATGTTTGGCACCCTCAAAACGAGCCAAGTCCTTTGTCAGAATATATTTTATATGATAAGGAACAAAGCATGTATCAAATGAATCCAATATGATTGGAGAGGCTGTTAACGACACTAGAGTAAGAATGAAAACTTGAATGCCAAGATTAAGAAAAAACAACCGAGATTGCCCAAGTAGTAGGATTCATAGGTGACACAGGTGGTGCGCTCGGTAGGGCACAAAGATTTCTAGCATAGAAGTAAGTGTAGAAGAGTGTGTCCAACAATGCACGGGATGAGAGTCTAGCATGGAAACAACTACAAGTGAGAGTGTCCAATGATGTGTGGCGCAAGAGTTCAACATGAAACACACAGCTACATGTGACAAAGATTAAAGGATCATGGTAGCAATAGCCACAAGAAGGACAAAGAATCAATGTCCTCTCATCTTGAAAGGCAAGTTCTAAGAAGCTAACGTCGTCAAACAAAAAAAAAGACACAAAGAACAAACCAAAAACAATACAAACTAGACATAGAGGACCATGGCGGTTATGGGTGCAAGAAGTTTGTGTCTAAAGTTTCATGGAGACACAAAGGAGAATCCAATTAGGGATTGTAGGTTGAGTAGATGAGGGTGCTTGTTGCAACATCATGTGGAGTTATAATAGTAGATTGGCATACAATTATCAAACCCATCCACAATGTGGCTCATCGACATACCATAGGCATTGAAGAAGACATCTAGACTCTTTCGCAATAACAATGACATTGTCACAACACAAGGCAATGTAAGAAGTAAGACTTAGAATGTTTGGTCCTAAAATCAACAACTAAAGGAGTTGGTTGATAAGTTGGAGAAGCAACCAATTGATGAACTGAAAAATGATGATTTATCAAAGGTCTTCTTCCAAAGTTTAGAGAAATGAATATTGTGCCCCTCACATCATACCAAGGATCCTTTCCATAGGGACCTGAACTTGGAAAGTGAGTATAAAATGTCAAGTGGTGGATGTAGTCAATGTATGAGTGAGTCTAACAACAAAAGCCACAATGATGGAGCATCAATAGATGCTCTCCCAAAATACATGATGAGAATGTTTTGCGAATTCAATGAACCAACATAGTAACATAAAGGAAAGGAAAGCAAAGTAGTTTTTAACGTCCATGATGTCTTCAACCATATGGGATGATGTTGTTTATCTAATATATATTAAGCCACCCACACTCTGATACTTTGGGTAGCAAAGTTTGGTGTACAACCTTAAGCCCTTCCAAATTCAAACCTTGGACCTCCTATTTAGAGTACTATAGTCTTGACAATCAAGCCCACTCAATTTGTACATGCACTACAACTTCAAGGGACACGACAACACTATGTATTCTAAGAAGGTATTTTGTAATATAAAGGGGCATTCTACAAAGGCATACACTGTTACATGAAGAACAACTAAAACTAGGTGATGACAATTCGGGCAAAGAATGCACCTCACGATCAAAAAGGAGGTACCACAAATTGTGGATATAGAAATAGTTGTCAAAGAATGAGAATAAGCTCAAACTCAAACTAAGGAGGTGGCAATGGTAGTAATGGATGAATCTACTACAACCACCAATGGCAGACCTATTGTGCAATGTCACAAGTGTAAGCAATGGGGGGCACTTTAACTGAGAATGTACAAACACTACAGAGCAAAATGCATGCCTAAAATGTGCATGGTATGATACTAGGAACCACAATAATAGTCAAAGCCCTAGGCAGATTGAAATAGGCAATGTAAATATGATTGAAGTAGAAGAGGATGTGGAGTGACATTGTGGATAAAAGACTAAGACGAAAGGAGACAAATTAGAAGGTCCTTACTTCCAACTCAAATATTGTGATTGCAAGATAGGTGCTATAGACCTTGAAAAAACATTAAGTTTTTACTGCAAGATTTCTCTTCATACAAACCAAGGATGGTCACGGTAACAAGGGTAAAACTAGTAACTTGTCAACGAACCTCAATTACAAGCAAAGACGTAGATGAACAGAAGCAAGAGTGCATCCTAGAGAAGTGCAATCCAAAGAATTGGTCTAGAAGAGTGCAGATTGTAAGAGTACAGCATGGGTAAATTTAACTCAAGTGTGTATGCTATGAGTTGTGTATGTCATTCACAACGTGAGGATAAGGGCCATCTACTCGAAAATCATTTGCTTGAGCATGAGTGTAGTTAGCCAAATAATGCAGATCTTGTGATGGTGTTTTGACGATAGAGGACCTTGTCTTGATGAGAAAGCATGTCAGCCAAAGTTGGAATTTACACCTATTTTCATAAACAAATATAAGCAATCCATCCACTCAAATCTTATACAAAAAGCATAAAAAGGACGAAAGAGAGAAATATATAGTGGGCACCCGTAGGCCCTATAAGTAATCGCTATAATTATAGAGAAACTCGACAAAACTCAGCGATTTTTGCCAAGTCTGAGTCCAAGTCGGCCTTGTCGAGCCACTCGGGCTTGTGACTCATGAGTTTTCAAGGCTTGGCCAAGTTTTTCAAAAACTCATCAAGTACTCGGGATTCACAAGTTTTTGAAAACTCACCGAGTCCTAAGCAAAAACTCAGCTGACCCTTACGGGTTGAGGAAATGCAATAAAAAACTCTTTTTTTTTTTCATTTTGCCTCACTTTGCTTGTTGCAAATTGGAGAGAGAGCTATGCCTACATGCTTCCATACCAAACAAAACACTAAAATGCATCCTAACAGCATATTTTTTACAGTTTGACGGAATCTAGCAGCCACCAACAGTGGCCCAACTAATTCATCTGAGGTAAGAAAAACTCTTTTCAACTGTTGTTTTTTCTCTTTTTCTGTTTCAAGCATGTTTTTTGTTTTTTTTTTAAGTATCAAATCAAATGCAACAGCCATCCAATTGTCACATTTGAGCTAGAAATCTGAAAAACTTTTTCAAAATGTCTTTTGTTTTCTCTTTCAACTATCTTGTTTTTTTTTCTCTTTATAAGTAATGTTTCATAAGTAATGTTGCTTGATAACTATGTATGCAAACCCATCTTTTTAGTCGTCAATGTTTAAACTAGGTTTTTAGCCCTAGGGCATTTTTTTTTTTAGTTTATAAGTAATTGTTTGTTGTTAATTGTTTCCATGTGCAGCCACAAGAAAATGTCAACGAAAAGAGATCCAACATGGAAGTATGCAAGGGAAGGGGATAAGAAAGGGGAAGTTTTTTGCAATTTTTGTGGGGCTCACATTCATGGAGGCATAAACCGCCTCAAATACTATTTGGCAAAGCAAAAAGAGAAAGATGTCAGGGCATGCCCAAAGGTGTCCTCTGATGTTCAAAAAGAATGCAATGTCATCTTCTCAAACTATGAGGAGATAAAAGATCGCTATGTTATCCTCTCAAACTATGAGGTGAAAAAAGATCTCAAACAAAGACAAAGCGAGGCCATGTCAAACCCCCTTCTCAACCTTGTATAGAGTGTACACGCAACACCTTTAGCCAGTTTTACCACCATAGTTCCAATCCATCAATTGCACACCCAAGAAGTGGGGCGGAAGAGTCCTATTTTGCGGAACGCTCTACGCTAGGGTCACAACCCACGCTTGAGGGTATGGTCACTTGGAACGAGAGGCACAAGGCAACGAGGAAGGCCGTTGCATGTTTTTGGTATTTTTCCGACCTTCCCTTCAATATGGCAAGGTCTCCATACTGGCAGGGACTAGTAGACGCCATCACAAGTTGCGACATAGGATTTAAGCTACCAACTTTGACGATCATAGGGGCCTTCTCCTTCATGAATCCATAGACAACATTCAGGTTTTGCTTGATGACCAACGTAGGGTGTGGAGGAAGAGGAGTTGCACTATCATGTTTGATGGGTGGACCGATGGGAGAGGCAGAACATTCATTAATTTTTTGGTTGCTTCTACAAGAGGAATTATATTCCTCAAGTCAGTGGATGCATCAGAAAAAATTACGAGTGCTAATACGCTTGCACAGTTGTTATGGGAGGTTGTGTTAGAGGTGGGAGAGGAGAATGTTGTCCAAGTCACCATGAACAATGCAACGACATATGTGGTAGTTGGTAGGATGTTGGAGGAGATATTACCCACCCTTTTTTTAACCCCATGTGCAGCCCATTGTCTTGATTTGCTACTTGAAGACATTGAGAAATTACCTTGGATGTCAAAGGTTGTACAGAAGGCTAGAGCTATTACAAAATTTATCTACAGCCATACATGGGGCCTCCAACTCATGAGGCAATTTCCTGGTGGGAGGGAGCTAGTGTGGGCTGGAGTTACATGCTTCACCACAAACTTTGTGACATTGCAGAGCCTCTTTGATGCAAAGGGGGCATTGAAGAAGATGTTTGTGAGTGATGAGTGGAATGCCAAAGATGCTACTAGATATCGACTCTCCAATGAGGGCTAGAAGGTGGATGACTATTTGTTTGAGGAGCCCTACTAGATAGCCATGGATGAGGACATCAAGATACAAGACAAATTTTTTAATTTTATTTTTTTAATTTAAATTATTTTTCCATTTGTGAATCTTGTATTGTAAATCCTTTTGATTATAAAATATTTTTATTTAAATTATTTTCCCTTTTTTATTTCAGGTGTTAGAGCCTTTGGTGAGGGTTCTCCATCTTGTTGATGGAGAACAATCACCAATGGGATATGTATATGAGTCTATGGATTGGATAAAGAGGCAACTGTCTCCTTTTACAAATATTCCCACACCAAATATGGTCCCATTTGGGATATCATTGACCAACAATGCACATGTCAGCTCCATAGCCCTCTTCATGCAGCGGGGTAATACCTCAACCCCGAAAAAATTTATGATGATTCATTCCAAGCCAACTATGAGGTGATGTCAATCCTTTGACTATGCATTGACCGCATGTTCCCTGATGAGGAAATGTGCACTAAGATACAGGATGAGATGCAACATTATAAGAAATGTGAAGGTATCCTTTTCCCATCCTCGCATTCGAGCAAGGTCAACCATGAGGCCAGGTAACTTTCGGTGAATTATTAATTATTTTGTCTTTTGATTTTGTTTTAAAAATAATTTCAACTTATGATTTTACATGTGAATTATTAAATTTCCTTTTCCTTAGCTGTTTCTAGATTTATGGTGGGAAGACTTTGATTTTCAACTTCCCTGTTTGTGTCTTGTTGCGTATCAATAACACCCATCGAGTCAACAGTATTAAAATATTGCCATCATGCTGTTTTTGAAAATGTTACAATTTTCACCATTGAGTTTCAGGACCTCATTTAAAATCGAGTCTAGAGTTTCCATTATCAAAAATGTTTTATAGAACACTAATCACACAATCTTATCCAAAATCACCACCATAGGAGGACCAGTTTTAAAATCTTCTCTCTCTACAATCTCTCCATCTGATTTTCTGACAGTTTTGTTTTGCTTAAAGAATTTGATGTCCTCAACTTGACATTAGACCAATTTCAAAATTTCTTCTAGCATGGCAAAGAAAATAAATGCTGGATCTGCTTCAGTTTTCCTCCAGTTCTTCAGGCCTGGGCTAAAAATTCTTCTGGCCTCACATGTTTACTTCCTCCCTATCACTTCGGATTTTTAAAAAGAAAAAAAAAAACAATTAATTGATTTCACAAATTGTTACTCTTAGGAATATCCACACCTGAGTTTCACACAGAACTGTTACTAATTTGAACTATTTTTTATTTTTTTTGTCTTGCTTGGTTCTGGTCTATTCTCTCCACCATTTTCAGTCACAATTCAGATATTGTCTCTTTTTTTTGGTTCTTTATTTCTCTTTTAGTGCTTTAGCATCTATTAACAGCTTTGACTAGGCTTCCACTCTGTTCAGAAGTCACTGTACATAACTCTGTCATGACTTGCACACATGGGAGCATGTTTTCCAAATGTGTTTCCCCTTAGGAGGTTCCAGACATGCAGTCTTTAATTTAATCTGCTAGTGTGGTGTTTTCAGCTTCTTGGTCTTCCAGAGAAGGAATACAAGAAAGAGATAATAACTTCTCAATTTTGTTTCCTTCGCTATTCTGCAGTCTTTCTTAGCTTTAACAGAGTTTATATGTGCCTTCTGCATACAGCATCTGTCTGAAAGAATTTGTGTCAAAAATTTTAACAAAGCCCCTTGACCCTCTCTACCACTTAGTCCTAAGTTGGCCTTCTACACCAAGCAATTCATGAGGATTAAGAATGGCATTATTACTTGTCCTCATTATGTCGAGCCACATTGGACACACAGCCCTAGAGTATGCCCACATCAGTTGTGGGCCACCCTATTCCTTGAGAGGATAAGGTATGTCGTCTTTTCTCTATTCGGGATGTGGAGATGAAGAACATTTCATCTTCAAGTGTCTTGTTTATTATTAGATTCAAGGGAGGTACTATTGCTTGTATTGAGACTTAGGTGGATCGATTGCCACTTTTTTAAGCTATCCCAACCAGGATGATTGGCTCTTTACCTCAGGGAACCATGACTATTTGGCGTCAATTATTACAAGGGAGACAGACCACTACTTGACTAATCACCTCATTCTTTCACCCTATCTCTGCAATCGAGAGTAATAAGCACTCAATGGAAATACAACTATCCAAAATATTAATGGCAGATCTGTGTGCCCTTGTCTGGATATAAGAGTGGCTACTAGGGCTTCAGCTCTTTCTTCATGCTTGCAATAGGACAAGACTGCAGTTCTTCGGCGTTAGGTTTCGGACACCCCTCACAAACTAAGTGGCCTAGATAGGCATAGCTTACTAGTTTCTTGTCCTCCTCTACTAGTTCCATAGCCATAAATGCTAGAAGAGTCTCAAGAGGTCAAACTCCATGTCCTCCTAGATTTATCCAACTAGGCCCTCTTAGTCTTGGCCATTCTCTTGGGAACATCATTAGATTTTGTGTTGGTCCTTTTGGGATAGTTGATGACAAAAATGATTGTGCTTCTACTTTACGTCCCACTATAGACTAATGTTGGCACTTGGATCCATTGGAGCTCCTTTCTATCTCTGTTGTAAACTTCTAGATCTCTCTTAATCATTACTTTCAACATGTTAGGATTTTATCCATTTTGGGTAACCCTCGAGGCTGTAATTTTATGACATAAAGTTGTTCTACTTTAGAGTAGTTCACATTAAATTATTTACTCTAGTTTAGCTTATTTTTGTAGTCCTTTGTGGTTACTATAATGCATTGTAATTTGTAACAGCTCTTTTCAATGAGTCCCATTGGCCTACTTTGGCCATCTGTGGACATTAAAAGAATTATCTTATCTACCTTTCTCTAACTTAGATGCCCGCTTGGGTTGACACTAACCTCAAAAACCCACTATTTGCTCTAAAACCACCATTGGATGAAAATGGATGTACAAAACAAAAAACTGTGAAGACAATTGAGAGAAGAGGGTATTAGAGCGGAACAGAATTCCAAACATAGGAATATGCCACTTATTAGAAACAGCCTATAATATCAACAAGCATTGCATAGATCCAATTAGAAAGCAAGAAGACCCACTAACCGCCCCCCCCCCACACACATGTTATGAACCTCCTTGCTCATCCACAGAAATTATTAACAATTTACAAAATATGAAATAAACTGCAATGAATAATCTCACAATGCAATTTATGAAATTAAAGCAAATTACTCAAGTGTTTCTAATTTATATTTAGAACCCTTAAGGTAGGCCAACACCGTACAATGCTCCTTATTGGAAGGAATTCACTCCTTAATATATCTCAACTTGAGATAAATACAATATTCTTCTCTTCATATCCTCTCTATGAGTATTTGCCCATATTTATAATGCCCAACTACCTACCACTCCCACTTATCCATACATGTGGGATAATTACATCTAATATAATATTATAATATTTATACAATAATATAATATTAAATACTTATCTTGGGTACCTAACAACACATGCCACAACTTGATGTTAATAGGTGTGAGGAACCCCACCTAATCGGGACCGAGGACTTGGAAGCATAAATATATTATGAATGCTCAAATCTGCTGTATATTTATAAGTTCTGTTCTCCAACTCGAATATAAAACTGCCCCTAACTATCAACTGTCTAAGTGTCAACTGAGTGATGACCATTGTATATTTTCTATTACACTTGACAGAATCAATTAGTAAGAAGTTGAACAATACTTGTCAAATCATAAACTGAAGTTGAAATCACATTAAATAAAAAGTACCAGCAAAACTAAAATTCACATTGGATAATGACAGTTCAGTATACCTATGAGGATAATCGACAACCAGTCCCCCAGAAAAACCAGAACGCATTGCAGCAGAAGTAATCATTTCAAGCTGAGCTGGATTTGCAGGGTAGAACTGCAATACAGCTCGTGCACCTCTTGATAAGCATCTATAAAGTGATCCAAAGAAAGCCCTGGCCATATCACATAAAATAATTTCTAAGTTCAGAAAAATACAGACATAAAGGTTACCCTACTACTTCATTTTGCACGGTATGCAAAATTCAATTCAATAAATTTCCCTAAGAACACAATTCCTAATATGCAGAAATAATAAGAAACATGATTACACGAAGCATAACTTACTTCAATCTTAATTTTGGTTCATTGCAAGACTTATCAGCATTGCAAAGCCACTGCTCAAGTAAACAAGTATTAGATCTTTAAACTTGTCAATGTAATATTACGTTATGTAATACACCAGAGTTACTAAAGTCAATGTCAACTAAACAGTTAAATTTGAGAAAATGCAAGCTACCTTAATAAACTTCATGAACATATCGAGATAGGAAGTTTCAACTGTTTCTTTCCATTGCTATAACTAAACATGAAGAAAAAGCAAGTTCATTTCATTTTCTGAATTCTGTATGTCTACATGGATGTACTCAATTTCCCTAAGCAATTCCCTTTCTAATATATATGCCAAACCATAAAATCTAAATTTCCCTAGCATCTGCAATTACCTTATTCTCCTAAAAATTAATTCAAATTTAACATTTGTGACTCTTAAACAGAAAATATGAGATGATTTGGAGAATTGATAAGAAAGCATTTCCTGCATTTTGTGTCAAATCTATAGAATTTGTGTTCATAATGCAAACATTATCCAGTACCTATCATATATTGAAATCAAATGTTGTTATAAATAAATTTAATGTGTTCCAAACTTCCAAGTACAAAAGTTAACAAACATAATTGGCTCCATAAGAATCACAACATAAAGCATACAAATCTAAGTTTTTCCTTCAGGAGGAAAACCTCTCATTATTTATATCAAGATCAGAGGAAAAGATGAACAATTAAGCATGGTGAAAATTTCACATTTAAGAAAGCATAACTTGCCTTGAAATAAAAGAACATATGCACTATTCAATTATCAAAACATAACCCATTCAACACTAACTTGCATGCATTTAAATTTAAAATTTAAAGCAAAGCTCCTTATCTTAACTTCTAAATGATTATTAGATTAGAAAGGAAGCGAGGTATGCCAAGCTCCATGCAAGAGTGGACCTTTGATATTTGATTGCAGTTTGTCCGCACACAATATATAATGCACACATTCCCATATAGAAGATTGGTGAGGGCATTTTGCTTCTGAGCTTTGTCATGAGGTCAAAACCTGGAAAGGGATACTACTAAAACAAAGTATGGGTAAATAATAGTTTACTTGTTTGAATACAAGGACCCCATAGGGATGGTGTATAGGCTGGAACATAAAAATATCCTTTGCCTTTTTTCAACTACTTGGATTGTTCATCTTACAATTGTAACTGCCTACTAAGCCGATTGTTCATATTTTCAATTTATTCACTTGTAAACCCAATCATGCAAGAAGAGCTTTGTCAACTAACATAAGAATAGGAAGACTAGCTTTGTCATTTAACATAAGAATAGGGTGACTGAAATGAAATGAAATGATTTTAATTACGTCCACGAGACCAAAACGGTCTATGGGACCAAGAGCTTAATACAAGATGGGGTATGGTGTACAACCCTACTCCCTATTGAATTCAAACCTTGGACCTCCTATTCAGAGTTCACTATCCTTTAGTCATTTTTTGGAGTGTGTTTTTTTTTTTTATTGATTTTGATGAGAAGTTTTCTTGTCTTTTCTATTCTTAATTTTTCAAAAAGTTTCGTTTATGTGTTTTCTTTTAAAGTGTTGTCAGATGCAATCTTGATGTTCTTGCAGGCTAAACATTCTATGACAAAAATGTTTTTTCGGTCTTCACTACTCCTATGCAAAAGATAGGTATTTGTTTTGACCATTCCTCCTGAGGAATTGTCCATCTCCTAGTTTTGCATCTAAGATGGTGTGAACTAGATCTTAGTTGGGCTAAAACATTTTTCCTTTCATTTATTCTTTGCATCTATGTACTTCTTTTGGTTGTGGTTTCTTTTGGTTGTGGTTGAACTCGATGTATAACTATTTTTTCTTTTTTAATTTTTCAATCCACATGACAAGTTTGAATTTTTCCCTCACATATTGTTTAATTTCTTTGTTGGAGTTTATCAAATGACATTAGCTCGACTAGAAGACCCAAGTTCGAATCTTGTCAAGCAATACATGGATAATATCCAAGTTGTAATACCACTATGTGGTGATGATATAATATGAGTGGGACCCGTTTCAATCCCATATAACCAAAAAAAAAAAAAAAAAAAAAATTGGAGCTTGGAACCTCATGAAATTTAATGCTTCATTTTTCCATTTATTTGTTGTTTTGTTTCATCAATGTGTCTTTTCTTCTATTCAGCGTTTATTTGATTATTTGTTTTAACAACTTGCTATCTTCCATTCTTTGTATTTTCTTTAGGTATCTCAATAGCCTTATCATAGTTTTTGCTTCTAGTAGAAAAGTATTTGTTTGAATAAGTAAAATCTCATATAGGACTGGTTCTTTAATTTTAAAATTATTTATAATAGTCGTTTTTGAATTCTTACTATTTATATTCATTTAAAATATGATGTATTACTAGCCCACACGTCACACCCATATAGCACCACTAAAATAACTAATAACCCATAAAGGATCCTAATGGTTTTTCAATCCCCACAACTTTGCTTTATTATTTCTATTTTGCAACGAGTCGAGTGCCCTCCATCCTACTTGTGATTGTTTCTTCCTGCATATTCCCCAATTAAGTTTACTTTGAAAATCTAATTCAAGGTATTTGTTACTATCTCTAAAGGATTTTGTTTAAATAAAATATATGGTTGTTTTTGCTCTATCTGAGTAGAGAAGATGATAACTTTAGTTTTGCTAGTATTTGTCTCCATCCCAACTTCTTTAGAAAAATGCTCTAAAGCTTTTATATGTTATTTTAAATTTTCAAGTGTCTTATTAATCAAGACAAGGTCATCAACATAGAGAAGAATTTTTACTACATAATTAGTCAATTGTATTCCCTCTCCTTCCATATTTTCTACCCATTCCTCCGATTTGTTAATGTAAAGGTCAAATAAAGTAGGTTACAATGGACAACCCTGTTTTACTCCAATATCACTTCCAAAACGGTCCTTTTGTAGTTCTAATTTTTGCCACCACCTACTCATTAAGTTTGTGTATGGTTGCTCTGTAGTTGGTTGGTACGCTAATTTCTTCCATTCTTTTCCATAATTTACCTCTAGGTAATGTGTCAAAAGCCTTTTTAAAGTCCACAAAACAACAATAAACTTCTTCTTTTTCATTCCATATCCTCTCTATTAGGTGCCTTAAAGTAATGCAGTGATCTATTGTTGAGTACTTTGGTTTAAACCCCGCTTGCCCTATTGCCCTCTTTCCTTGATTTTCTGCCCACTGACTGATTTTGCTTTCTACTATGCTGCCAAACAATTTTGTAAAAAGAGGATTAGTAATGATCATGCGGTAATTTGAAGGATAGTTGGTGTCTCCATTTTTATGCAATGGTATGACTAGGTTGGTTATCCATTCCCGTGGAAATCCACCTTTAATGATGCCATTAAAAATATTTTGGATGTGTGGTGCTAAGATGTCAAACCCCACACTTGAGATGTTCAACTTGCAAACCATCTATATCATGAGCTTTACCTATTGCTATTTTCTTAATGCCCTCCTCCACATCTTTCAGAAATGAAATGAAATATTATTAATGTCCGCGGTGGGCCAAAATAAGACCCAAGGGACTATAAGAAGTACAATAATGACTACCGACTAGTAGGCTAAAAAGCCCAACAAAGAAAAGAACTAAGAAAAATACAAGATCAAACCCGACAAACGGGCCAAAGAGAAAGGGAAAAGAAAAGAAAAGAAAAGGGAGAGCAGAGGGGGGAAGGAATGTAGTCCAACAGAGAGAAGTGCATGCCAAGAAGAACGGAGAGAGAGAAGGAGGGGGGAGGGAGCAGCCCAGGAGGGGCAAGCTCCGAGAATCCCCCAAAAACTAATCTCTCCTAACAGTCGAGGCCGAAGTACCAAAGCTGAAGAAGTCCATGATATGTCTCTGCCCATTGCTAGTTCGGAACCTTGACAAATTGTTGGTGTGTTGTCTAGTGACCCTGCTTCTGTTCAAACTGGATGGTGTGGGGTGTTTCCGGTCAAAGTCACCTGGTCAGTCGGATTTGGTGAAGTATGTTGTGATGAGCCGATGTTGAGGAGGGTGAGATCCATTTGGAGAACTTTTATGTCGTCGAAGTTGAGTTATCGCCCTAAGAAAGCATGCGAGACAATGTTGGTCCGGGTATCTGAAGAAGGTAGAAACACATCGAGAGTTGTCCCTGAAAAGGCAATGGAACCTACCCCGGATCTCATAATAAATGGGACAACAAAAAATGAAGTGATGCAGGGTCTCAACTTCACCCAAGGAGCAAAACAAGAAAATTCGCTCCTCCATCAAAAGATGGTGATCTGACTCAATCCGGAGTTGGTGAGAACACACCCTGAGTTGGCACTCCCAATAGTGATTTGAAGACTATGCATTGTGCTCTGTTGAAGGTATTGTGGAGGAACCATTCTGCCCTCCTGTATCTTTAAGAAGTGCTCATGGTATAAAGACAGCTTGCGGGAAAGAGGGGCAACAGGAGAGATCCATGTGCATCTGGTGTACTGGAGACTAACATCCTTCCGAATCTCGTGGAGCATCTTCTCCTTAGTAAGCCGAGAGGGGGGGAGAACCCCCAAAGAATAAGGGGGCAGCCTGTCTATCTGTATTTGAATGTTGGCCAGGAGAGTAGAAACCTGAAAATACCAGCTCCTCCGGCCTCCCCGAGAACTCGGAGAGAGTTCCATCGAGGAGCGAAGGGCGAGGTAAGGGTACCACCTGCAACCCTCAGGGGAATCTCCGAAAGTACGGATCCTGTGAAGATAACCGATAATCAAGAAGATAATCTCAAGCTGGAGAGGAGAAGCCCCAAACTCTGCCAGAATAATAGAACGAGGGAATGTTCCCTTGCAACGAATGAATCGTCGAAGAAAGAGTGTTTGCACTCATTCAACCCATGACCACTCAGTCGGGCCAAGACTAGGACCCCAAACCACTGACCCATAAGTAATAGTTGGCTTGACCAAAGCGTCAAAGATCCTCATATTCACAGGTATATCCTGAAAATGTGCTTTGAAGCAATTCCTCTCTAGCAAAGACAGAGCTGCATACCCCTTACACACCCGGACCTAGGCGGCCGATTTCATACCAAAAGTGGGACCAGTGAAAAGAACCCCCAAATACACATAAGAGGTGGTGATTTTGACCTCCTGGCCCTAGAAAAGGAAGTGGAGAAGGGATAGAGCCTCTTTGGTAGTATTGAATACCATAACCTTGGTCTTAGAAAGATGCACCGTCAACTGTCTCGAGTCACAAAAAACGGCAAGTGTGTCCAGATGACGTTGAAGCCCCTCAGGGGATGAGGCCAAAAGAACAACATCATCAGCAAAGAGGAGAATAGAAATCAACACATGGTGAAGAAGGCAACCATCCTCTAGGTGAGCTTCTCCCTGATAAAATTCTCAAGCTCGTCAATAAAGATCCCAAAAAGTGTCGGCGAAAGGGGGCATCCCTATTTCACTCCTATGGTGCTAAGAATATTGGCTGAAAGCCCTTGAGGGGAGCGAAACCGACCTTTCACAGTCTCATATAACTATGTAACCGCTGTCAAAAACTGCTCAAAGATGCCAATTGATCGAAGCCTCTCAAGAAGTAAATGTCGAGACACCGTGTCGAAAGCTTTCTTGAAGAAAACAAAGCAACAATAAACCTTCGAGGACCTGGAACGCGCCTCCTCAATAATAGCTCTAAGGACTAGAATGTGATCTGTGGTCTAATGATCTTGTCGAAAACCAGCTTGGCCAAGATCCCTGAAACCCCCCTCCTCCAACCTTCGAGAGAGAAGCACATCCAATGCTGTGGCATAGAGCTTGGTAAAGATATGCCCAATCATGATAGTCCTGTAGTTATTGGGTTCATGGGGATCACCTGCCTTATGAATGGGGTGAATGATATGCTGAGTCCAGGACTCAGGAAACCTAGAATAGACAGCAAGATTAAAGAGATCAGCAAGGGGCCCAACAAGAGGGTCAATACCATGCTTCAAAAATTCCACCTGTAACCCATCCAAATCTATTGCTTTGCTTGTACAGAGTTTCCAAATAGCCTGCCTGACAAGACCAGTAGAAAAGAGGTGGCACGAAGAGGGGGGGGAGGGAACAGAAATACGAGGCTGATTTGGGATGGTATAAAGGGAAGAGGCATGGATGGTCCAAGAGGAAATATCGATCCCATGAGTAATCCGATCACGGGGGAGAATAAGGCGCCAGAAGGATTTAGGAGATTGTTGAAGGGAGTGGATAAGATCAAGTCGATGTTGAGAGAGGAAGAGACGCTTCTTCTTTCGAAGAAGCATCTTATAGTCTTTGTAAGAAATGGCATGGGGCTGGGAAAGATTTCGAATGGCATATTTCAACCTTCAATGGGCAGACTTACATTCCTCATCATACCAGATGTTCATGGGGCAATGACCAGGGGGACGAGGACGAGGGGGAGGACGAATAGTGTGGGGGTTTGATTCCAAAGCAGCCTTCCAAATAGTTTGGACCAAGCAAGCAAAACGATCGGAAACATCGAAAAGAGAAGACACCTTGGGGAGAACATGACGCAACCGGTCCATGTAGGTAAAGGAATAATAACAGTCAAAGTCTATAGTGACTCGAGGGACTGAAGGGGAGGGAGGAGGGGGAGGAGTAACAGGAAGGGAAACAAGGATAACGTAAGAGAAAGAACTGAATGATCGGTAAGGGAAGGAGGATGATCAGAGACGTTGAATCGGGAAATGAATGGAATGAGGGTGATAGAGGAAATAGCATAGTCGACAACACTGGCTGCACCACTATGAGGAAAGCAAGTAAACCCACTAGAATCTAGAAAACAAGATATACCATTGAGAAGAACTAGCCTGTTGGATTCACCCAACTCAATAAGATACTTACCATAAGCAATCACCTGTGTGTCGCTGGAGGTTTGTGCAAAACCAAGGTCCTCAAGATCCAATTCCCGAGTCTGCATCTCATCGGTTGTGAGGTCATGAAGAGAAACCTGCATAGGTCCAATCCGAGCATTGAAATCTCCCAACAGAAGTATCTCCCCTGAAGCCGAGAATCTAGTAATGTCCTCATAGAGATCCTGGAAAGGGTCCCCGTCCGTGTGAATAAAAAAATTGGACGTGGTGGGGGGAAAGTAACAGGTGGCAATGTAGATATCCTAAAGAGGTGGGTGACGATTGATTTTAATCCATAAAAACCTGGAGTGGGTCAGTCGAAACCAAGGAAACCGAACCATGGAGCTTATCCTTGAGAAGAGCAGCAACACCTCCTGATCCTCTAACCCCTCCAGAGCGTCGAGTGAGTTGTCAACAACTGGACCACCAAAAGTAACCAAAGATAACTGGAAGGGCCCGCTCGGGACTCTCGTGCATCTCACAGATAAGAATGATGTCATGTCTACCAATCACATCAAGAAGGGACCCTGGGGCAGACCACATCATACCATTGCAGTTCCAACAAGCTATAGCTAGCTTATCTGCCACGCCCCTTCTGTGCCGATGGAGTCATTTGTTAGGCAAGGGTTTGGACCACCCAGGTGGGGGAGAGTCCCTAATCACTGCACGCAAATTACGAATAACCGCCCGTTTGTTAGCTTTCCTGGATGCGGCTACTTGTTCCCTAGCTTTCTTCAATTCTTCAACCTGGAGTCGCGTAAGGTCCTCATCAAGGTAGATCTTGTCCTGAAGAGTAAATAATTTCCGTTTGGCCCTCAACGCCTTCATACACTCTTCCGCATTTTTGAAGCGTATGACCAATGTGGAGTCGGGAGAGAACCATGCTCTCTCGAGAGTAACATCTCTTAACTCAAGAGTGTTGTGAATGACGGCATTTCCAGCTTGAAGCGGATCAATAGGTTTGGGCACCCCACGAACCCTAATATTGAGCGCTTTCGTATTACGGATTCTTACTTCTTCAAATTTAGCTTGGACAGCCAACTCAACTATAGGAGGGGGGTTCTTCTTTCCGGCTACAACCAGAACCCAAGATTGTTGGTCAGCTAATTTTTGGCTTTGTGCGATTGATGCTTCTTTGAGACGTTCCTGCTCAACAAGAAGAACAGCCTGTTCATTTCGAATTTTTAAGATTTCAGAGTGTAAATTCACAGAATATTGAGGACGTTGTTCGGTATGTGCAGTCTGCAATTGAGTAATGATAGCTTGCTGATCTTGAAGTTTAATTTGGAGATCTGCAATAATGCGGCTGCCGTCTTTCACTTGGTCTTGCAAGGAGAGTATAATACTAGCTTGTGTGTCTAGCTGTTTCTAGAGAGAATTAATCTATTTAGACAAACACTGGTATGAAATTGTTGTGTGAAAGTGTTGGATAGATTTAAGAGGAGAAGCCCGTGTTCCCTCCATTCCTCCTTCATCAAGTATCCCCATAACACAAGAACACCAAGAAATCCCCTCTCGAGCGTAGCAAAAATCCTCCTCGAGCGCAGTAGAAATCCCCTCCCGAGCGCAGCAGAAATCCCCCTCGCTCACAGCAAAAATCCCCTCCCGAGCGAAGCGGAAATCCCCCTCGAGCACAGCAGAAATCCCCTCCTGAGGGAAGCGGAAATCCCCCTCGCTCACACCAGAAATCCCCCTCGCTCGCACCAGAAATCCCCTCCCGAACGCACCAGAAATCCCCTCCCGAGCTCAGCAGAAATCCCCCTCGCGCACAACAGAAATCCCCTCCCGAGTGCAGCAGAAATCCCCCTCACGCGCAGCAGAATTCCCCCTTAGAGAAAAAGGTTCCTTAGTTGTGTCAATTATAGGAGGGTTATCTTCTTCTTGGTTTCTCTCATATAATTGATCAGCTTACTGCAACCATTGTTCAATTGTGATATTGATTTTTCATTTTGTGTGCCTTTTGCTTTGTTGTAGCTCTTTCCAAAATTGTCTTGGGCTATGCTTTGCAAGATATATCAACTCTTTTTGCCTTGCTCTTATGTATTCTTCCTTTTTTGTTTTCACTAGCTGTTTATATATCTTGCTATTTGTTTTCTCTTTGTCTGGTTCTTTCAAGGTTCTCCTTACTGCTTTGCATTCTTCATCATACCATGGATTTACAGAGAAGCTTTCATGTTTTCTTTTCCTGGGTTTTTAACTTTTTGCATGATTCCAAGGCTTCTCTGATTATATCCATCAGTTTACTGCTATCAAAAAGTCTGAAAAATATCTGTCCTCTTTCTTTCCTGTCTTTGCATAATCTGCTTGAGTGATGTTTTAAAAGTTTTCTGATTTTCTTTGTCATAAAGATGTTTCTTGTTGTCTTTCCTTTAGTTATTTGAAGATGTTCTTCTTACCCACTTTCTTGCATTTGGATCTTTATGTACATTGGATTGTGATCAAATTTTAGCTCCATGGGAATTGCTTTAATTTCTAGATCTTTTATCCTTGAAATGAAGTTTGGTGAGCAAATAGCATAATCAACTACACAGTGTCGATCATGTTTTTGACTAGTATATTTTCCAGATTTTTGCCACAATGTTTATACCATTGCAGATGATCAATCCCTCTATGTTACATAGTTTAAGAAGTTCTTCACCATAATGTGTGATGGGTCATTGACTGTCATCTGAGGACCTTAAACAACGGTGATCACTAAATATATCAGAACAAAGATCCAACCAAATGAGAACATCTTATTAGTTAATCATTTCCTTCTGATACACACATGAGTCTCCTGTTATAATTCCCTTTTCTGCAGGACCATATCATGCAAACAGCAGGAAGCATGGCACATTCTCTGAAACAAAAAAATTGTTTATTGTGATTTGGGAAAGCATTTCTCTATCCCAACAATACCAGAAACCTTGTTGGGATGGGAGACTGAATCCACAACATCTACTAAAAACTGAAAAAATTGAGGGATTCTCAGAAATGTTTCCAGCTCTTTCTGGGACAGATAAATATTCAGAAGTTTCTTGCACCATTTCCACCAATTTCAACAGTTTTTTTGCCCCACCAAAAAGCTAACCCTTTCCTTTGTCATTTCATGTTGTTTCCTGTTTCCTACCTTTTCCCATAAATGCAATACCCAAATTCCCTTTGAAAATGGACCCTCATGGTCCCCCTTTACAGGAATTGCATTTACTGTATTTCCAAGTTCCCATTTCTAACACCTGATACACCATAAGGTTGTAATCTGCATGGCTTTATCCAGTGGATACATGTTTGAATGTACTTTTTCCTTCTTCTTCACTAGGTCTGTTATATGGAAACAATATATTTCAAGTAACAATGGAGCTGATCATTTTCATGTAGCAAACATGGATCTTAATAGTAATCATTGCCCATAGATACCTCACCTGAAAATCGTATATATTCTAAGGTCATTGGCTTTTACTCAATTGATGATATTTGTGATAATAGCTTAGATACTGTACACATGAAAAGGAGAGCTCAAGAATAAGATATAAATAGGTATGTTTGTGCACATTTAACTGCTCATACAATGTCAACAATTATTATGTTCCTTCTCCATCAATTATTCTCATAATTTCTGCTCCTCTTGGAAGCTAGATCTCCATTTTCGTTTTAAAGCTAACAAAAAGCCAAATATAATATCAATAGTTACGCCGATAGGCGTCCTACAATGGCAGCCAGGAAGGTCAGCCACACCGTAAACAATATTAATATTTTATTAAAAAAGCCAACATTAAAAAAATTATCCGCCGACATTAAGGGTTAGGGTGGATTTAAAATATTTAAAAAATATTTAAACTATTTAAACTAAAATAGGAGATAGGCGCCTCGAGATTGATAACTCTCGGCGTTTATAGATATATATATTTTATATATCTAAGCTAGTCATAAGCAAATTTGGAAATTTACTCCCATGATGAACTGGAAGGAATTTAGAAGCCAAGTCAAACATTCTTCACTTAATTGAATCTGTTACAAAGTAGGAAAATTACAATAGGAGAGAAAAAAGGAAAAGGTAAAAAGACACTATATTACTTACAAAGGTTGGAAAGTATTTCAACATAAAGAACTGTGAATGTACAGTAACAGGTTCAACGCTAAACATTTATCTTTTGTTATTATCTCATCGATGGCCATCTGACTACCATGAGTCCTACATTTCAAGTTTTAAATCCATTTCCACTATAATTAAATTTGGCAAACCTCCTACTTTGCACTAGTTTGTGTTAGCATCGTTGTGAACATTTTTTTTTTATTTTTTTGCAAAGACAATTTTGCAGTGTCGTGTGAGTACATGTCTCCTACTGCACAGAAGACGCAACCAAGCTCAATACATGCATCACAACCAATCACACACCCAACAAGTACTTGAATGCATTGGGTGCATTTGGACAGTACAAGTGTGACTAAGACATAAATCCCAACTTCATGCTGGCCCATATGATGGAGTTTCACAATGAAAAGACATATTGTTAGGAAAAACTTCAAGATTCCACACCTGCAAGAGGAAGCACAAAAACAAAAATATATAACACGGAAACAGTAACACAAGTGACACAGATATTTTACGTGGAAACCTGCAATGTGCAGGAAAAACCACGGGGCAATGGTAACTTCTTGTTTTATTATTTCAACAAAATTTACATCCACATCCTTTGCCGTTTTCAACAACTCTCTTATTACATTATGCAAGGGATCACATCCCTTTTATAGAGCAGAAGGAAGACTCCAAAACTGTTCGTTTCATCTTCCAACGCAAGCCTCCAAAGACTGTTCGTTTCATCTTCCGCTCCCAAGACTTTTCGTCTTCCGCGTACGTCTACCTAGACGTTTGCTTCTTTGGCGTCTTCTTGGCATGACGTCTGGCCTAGACGTCTGCCAGCCCAAACGTCTGGCCTAGACGTCTACCAGACCAGACGTCTTCCAGACCAGACGTCTAGCAACCCAGACGTCTTCCAGACCAGACGTCTAGCCTAGACGTCTGCTAGACCAGACGTCTGCCAATCCAAACATCTGGCAGCCCAGACGTTTGGCCTAGACGTCTGCCAGACCAGACATCTGGCAGCCCAAACGTCTGGGCTGCCAGACGTCTAGTGGCCATACGGACTTCACACCTAACATTCTCCCACTTGAAGTCAGTATTCAGGAACTCTTCTGCAAAAATATTTTCATCCAGTGCCAATTGCCCAATGCTGCCCTTGTTACTTTTTCAGCAAGCCCTAGAGAAGTTTCGCACCATTCAAACTTCTCTACCTTGACCGGATTTGTAAGCATATCTGCAGAATTCACTTCAGTGTTGATTTTCTGCAACAGGATCCTACCTTCTTCCACCACATTTCTGATAAAGT
Organism: Wollemia nobilis; assembly: GCA_028583015.1. Classification (NCBI taxonomy): domain Eukaryota; kingdom Viridiplantae; phylum Streptophyta; class Pinopsida; order Araucariales; family Araucariaceae; genus Wollemia; species Wollemia nobilis. The sequence continues at coordinate 34,140 of JAQPPZ010001067.1, forward strand.
GGTACTTGACATCAATGTGTTTCGTGCGATCATGGAATGTTGGATTCTTCACTAACATAATAGCACTCTGGTTATCACAATGCAACGTAATTTTCTCCTGCATTACCTTGAAGTCACCCAACAATCGCTCTAGCCAAATTGCCTCTTTGTTGGCATGAGTTGCTGCAATGTATTACGCTCGATGGTTGATAAGGCCACAACAGATCGCAACTTAGAAGCCCAACTCACCGCTCCTCCGACAAGGGTGAAGGTATATACTGTAGTGGATTTTATCTCATCTCTATCTCCACCATAATCGGAATCCACAAAACCTCGTAACTTGCAAATCTGTCGATCCAAAGTAAATGGCAACATCTGAAGTGGCTCTTAAATATCTGAATATCCACTTCAGCGCATTCCAATGCTCCTTACCAGGATTTGCCATTTACCGGCTGACTGCTCCCACTTCTTGGGCAATATCCGGTATGGTGCTCACCATGGCATACATGAGGCTTCCTACTGTTGATGAATACGGTACACGAGACATGCTTGTCTTCTGCCGTTCGTTCTAGGACACGGGTTGGAAGACAACTTTAAGTGTGGAAGAAGTGGGGTACTAACTGGTTTAGCATTCTGCATATTGAAGCGCTACAGAATCTTTTCCACATATGACTTTTGAATTAACCAAATCTTTCTTCCTTTTTTGTCCCCGTGTATCTTCATCCCTAAAATTTGGTTTGCTGCTCCTAAATCCTTCATTTCAAATGTCCTTAGCCAACTGAGCCTTAAGATCAATGATTTTCTTCATGCTGGGGCCTACAACCAGCATATCATCAACATACAACAGCAAAATAATAAAGCCGCCATCGTCAAACCTCTTATAGTATGCACAATGGTCAGCTTCACTCTTGCTAAAACTTGGCTCTTCATGAAGGTGTCAAATTTCCTGTACCACATCCTTGGCGCCCGTTTCAATCCGTACAGTGATTTCTTCAGTCTGCAAACCAAATGCTCTTTGCCTCTTTCTTCATAGCCTTCAGGTTGATCCATATATATCTCTTCCTCAACATCACCATGCAAGAAAGCAGTCTTTACATCAAGCTACTCCAGTTCCAAATCCTGTGCAGCTACAAGTGCAAGTAGAACTCTAATAGTAGTCATCTTCACAACTGGAGAGAAAATTTCATTAAAGTCAACACCTGACTTCTGCACATAGCCCTTTACCACCAAGCGAGCTTTATAGCGTTCCAACAGCCCATCGTTGTTCTTCTTCACTTTGTACACCCACTTGTTTCCAATAGTCTTTCTTCCAGGTGGGAGATCCACAAGTTCCCAAGTTTTATTCTTTCGAAGTGCCTCGATTTCCTCCTCCATGGATTTCCTCCACTTTGTTGCATTCTCAGACTCTCTAGCTTCCCGAAATGAACTAGGTTCACCATCATCAGTTAACAAAGCAAAAGAGGACTGATACACATGAGAATACCTTTCCGGACACTTTTGTGGACGTGTAGATCTTCTAACCCAATGATCTGTCGGTTCTGGCTCTTGGTCTTGTGACCGTTGTGGTTGTTTTACTTCCTGTTCTACTTGTTGTTCTGCATGCTGATCAAAAACTTCAGCATGTTCATCTTCATAGTCATCTTCACTCAATTCTACTTCAACAGGCACAACATTAGAATTTTGCTGTACCTCCTTCCTTTGCATGGATTTTTCATCAACAATTACATCCCGGCTAATAATTACCTTGTGGGTAGTAGGATCCCACAATCTATACCCCTTCACTATATCTCCATAGCCGAGAAAAACACATTTGCTTGACTTCGGGTCAAGCTTGGACCTTTTTCTTTGGGTACATGGGCAAACGCGTCCACGGCCAAAAGTGCGCAAATGAGAGTAATCAAGCGGCTTACAACACCAAACCTCCTCCAGAATTTGTCCATCCAATGCAATCGTAGGTGACCTGTTAATAAGATAAACAGTTGTATTAACAGCCTCCGCCCAGAACTTTTTCTCCAACATGGCTGCGCTAAGCAGGCTTCTTGCACGTTCCATGATTGTGCGATTCATCCGCTCAGCCACACCATTTTGTTGTGGCTGACCTTCCTGCATACAAAATTTATCAAATTCCTTGGAGCAATATTCACCCCCATTATCTGACGTGAGACACAAAATTGACTTTCCCAAACTCTTCTCTACCCGTGCTTTGTACTCTTTAAATTTCTACAAAGCTTCCAACTTCTTCAGAAAATACACCCACACTCTCCTAGAATAATCATCTATAAAAGTCAGAAAATAGATGGCGCCATTCAAGGACTGAGTGGGGACTGGTCCAAATATATCTGAATGTATAAGTTGCAAAAAATCAGAACTCTTACCAGGACTTGCAGTAAACCGAACCCTCTTCTGTTTACCAAAAATACAGTGCTCACATAAGTCTAAATTGCAAGACTTAATCCCAGAAAGCATACCTCTGTCATGCAGAATTTTCAGGCCTTTTTCACTCATATGGCCTAGGCGTTGATGCCATAGCATTACTGCATCCTGAACAGAAGTTGTTGCTGCTGCATGGTTTGTCACCGTACCACTCTATGAATATACTATAGCTACAAGCTTGAAGTTAAGGTACTCCCCCTGGAGACCATGTTGCCAATGAATTCGTAAAGGACTGGAGGCATTCAACACTCACAAGCCACAGGAATTCACGGTTGCATTGTGCATGCTCCAGAGACCCTCACATGCAAACATCCTACAAAGTTCGCACATGCCTGGAAGAGGAAAATGGGACAAATACACTGGATAACGAAGACCACTGCCTGTCGTGCAGCCATGGATTAGCTCTAATATGAAATTTTGCAACAAAACAAGCCATAAAAAGACTGCAATGTTTTTTTCTTGCTTGCATGTTTTCCTCTCGTCCAGTGATGTTTACTTGGTTTTCTAATATTCAGATTTCCCTCTGTTCTCAACTTGTATACAAAGTTCTTTCCTACGTGCAGAACAGTTCTTTCCCCCTATCTGATACCACATGCACATTTTCTCAATTTTCACTTTTTTTTACAACTACTGGTGATTTTATGCTTTCTTTTGGACAAATTTCGATGAATTTGATTGTCAAATTTCATCCATTTGTGTTTATATAAGGTATGACAAACTGGAATGCCAAAGATTAACAAATTTGTTCATTGGATTTTGAAGTTTTGTAAATTTCGAACTTCATGGAAGAAGTTCGCCATACCGTGTTATAAAGGCTGGAGGTGGTGTGTGCATTGGTCATAACGATAGTGGTAACCTTGACGTACCATATATGACTGTTCTTCAAACCATGCTAGCCCCAAACAGACATCTATCATTTTCCTTGTTCCTTTTGCCAGATCAAGCATTAGCAGCATATTGTGGGGTCAACGGGCACTGCCCCTCACAGACCCACCGCACCAGTGTCAACAAGCATTGAGGAGGTTAGTATTGTCCACAGCTTGGAAAAATTATGAATCCCAAGGCTAATGTGGATCACACTTTCTCATACACTAAACATTTGGGAGTATGCATAGATGAAAAAGTGCTAATTTTCTCTCAACTAATTAAATGTGTGCAAACTTGAAAATATCTTAGCACAATGAAAATTAACATGACCAAATAGACTTAGGTTTGTCAACCAACCCAAAGCAGCAGTCATTCATTGCTCTAATTCTCACCAAAGTCAACTGGTTGGGAAACTAGCGGATATACCACTTGATGCACTCAATTAAGAAAAGATGAATGTCAATCACAAAGGAAGCCATGTTAATTGCAACAAATAGACATAAAAGTCAGCAGATGTCCAAGGCATTAGTAAGATTTGCGATACAAGTGACATTCAGCATTCTCACCGTTCAGAAATTCCTAATGAGCAAAAGCTATAAGAAAATATTTCAAAAATTTCATGATAGTTTCAGCACACAAAATACAGTCCTAACATAAACTGTTAATTGAATTGCATGAAACTTCTAAATGTCATTCATGTTCTACCAATATACCTCAAATAAAATGTGTTTCTATGTAGAAAAATAAAAATATATTGGCATTTTCTCAAGATTATAAAGTCTCCTTAAATGCCTTTCCTTAGAATCAAATACTTAAACAATGTGTACCTGAACAGCTGAGATACTAATTGCACCATCCACAGTTCCAGGCCGCAAGCATAAACCCTAATGCAGTCAAATAGAGTATTCTTTAGATGTTGTCCCATCAAACCGTTGATAAACAATTCTCCATAAACAAGACCAGAGAATATATCCATGAGAACTATCCTTTTACTTTAGAATATTTAAAAAATGCTTCCATAATTTCTCTATTTTCTTCATGATATGAAAATTCTGTTACAGAAAGGTTGCATGTATCCCATAATAAGCCAAACAAAGGAATATACGAAAAGCATGAAAATGAAAAGGACCAAAAGAAGTAAAAGACTATAAACATCATCAAATGGCATGACCTCAAGTGGTTTAAAACATGGACTTTCAATGTGTAGATCCAGGTTCAAATCTTGCCAGGCGATATATCCAGAGTTGCCAAATACCACAATGTGGTTTGTTAAAAAACTGCCGTAACATGGCCGTGATGTAATATGGGTGGGCCCATTTCAATCCCATGTAACCCATTAAAAAAATAAACAATGCACGTCATCACAAACAATTTCAAATACAGTTAAAAGTAAAAATAAAATGCACTATTTCAAAGACAAACTGCATGCCAACATTAAAACAGGTAATAGACATGTTTGAAGTATGTGCTTCGGCTTATCAATTGTGTTAAAATTAAATATATTTCAAAGACAAACTGCATGCCAACATTAAAACTGGAAAGAGATTATAAAATGCAGAAAGAAACATAAATATCATGTGTTTCGGGGGGGAAGAACAAGCAGCACGGTCACTAACCTATCACTAAACCAACAGCAATCAAAACAATGTATGTAACATAAACTATTACTGTGATTCTTTCCTATGTATCCTTCATTCAGTATTCCAGGTCTACTTAATTGCCAATGTTGTGATCCAGGATTCAGAATGACAACAATCAGAAAAATAAATGACATGATGCAGAAATACTTGCAGAAGGCAGCATAAAAGAAAGAGACAGAAAACAGAGCCAAGTATACTTTGAATTGGAGTTACAGCAGCTCTCCTAGCAATATGTTTCCCCCCCTTTTACAATGAAGTTCATCTGCTACTTATAGCAGGAATTTCCCCCCAAAATTACAATCATGCACGAAACTCAAAACCTGCCAAAGCTGCCAAAAGTTGCCAGGATTAGACCCTAGCTGACCGTGAGTGTACTTGCAGCAAGATTCTTCTGAAGTTGGTACAGATCCGTACAGATATGGTAGATGAGAAGTCAGGTCCAATTAAGGTGGTAGGTTGAGTACAATTTGCCTCTGCAGACGCCATCAATGTTCACCTACTCCATACCTTTGAGGTAGACCTTCTGTCACATCTTGACAGGCTCAAATCCCGAAATCTGCACGTGCTTGGCCTAGGTCTGAAGTTTGTTGACAAAAGGGGCATCTGACCAAAGTCATTTGCTGAAGAGAGCGACCCCGGGAGTCGCTCTAGGATGAAGCGATCCCGGGAGACACCCAAACTTAGAAACTTTGGCAACTTGGTCCTCTTTGCTCGCATTCGCTGACTGGGGAGGGGCGACGGCAGTTGCTAGGAAAAGGCAGCGACGACAGGAGGCGCTCGAAAAATGAGCAATCGACGTCGGTCGCTCCCTTGATGCCTTCGTCAATTTTGAGCCTCCTTGCTTGCTATCGCTGAAAAAGGGGACCGACGTCTATCTTTGAATGTTGCCTTGACCTGAGTATGCTTGACGAAGATGGGCGACGACGGACGGTGCTAGCGAACTTGAGCGACGATGGGAGGTGCACTATACTTAGAATATTTTGCATTTTCTCCTTTTCTTCCTCCCTATGGTCGCTCGAAAAGGGGAGCGACGACGGGAGTCGCTCTAAAATGGAGCGACGACGGGAGTCGCTCCCAAGCCAACACTTAGACAAATTTCACAATTTTCTTTTGCTTCCCCACCAAGGTTCGCTCGAAGACTGTAGCGACGATGGGCAGCGCTTGAAGAAACGAGCGACGACGGGAGTCGCTCGAGTTTTAACACTTATAATATTTTTCAATCTGCTCCTATCTTATCGCTCAGAACGTCGTCGGTCGCTGGAGAGGCGAAGTTGGGGATCGCCCAAAAAAGGGAGCGACTCTCGGAATCGCTCCAAAATGGAGCGACCACGGGAGTGCCCAACACTTAGGAATTTTTGGGCTTTTCACCAAGCTTGCCGAAACTGCTGGAAATCTTGAAAAACAAAGTTGAAAACAGAAAGCATAGAAACTGAAAACTGCATGAGGGAAGCTGGAAAGGAGAGAAGGAGGGAGCGCTTGAAGAAACGAGCGACGATGGGAGTCGCTCGAGTTTTAACACTTAGAATATTTTTCAATCTGCTCCCCGTCTATCTTATCGCTCAGAACGCCGTCGGTCGCTGGAGAGGCGAAGTTGGGGATCGCCCAAAAAAGGGAGTGACTCCCGGAATCGCTCCAAAATGGAGCGACCGCGGGAGTGCCCAACACTTAGGAATTTTTGGGCTTTTCACCAAGCTTGCCGAAACTGCTGGAAATCTTGAAAAACAAAGTTGAAAACAGAAAGCATAGAAACTGAAAACTGCATGAAGGAAGCTGGAAAGGAAGGAAGGAGGGAGGCAGCAGCAATTTTTTTCAGATTTTTCAGAATTTGTACCCCTTAGCAAAATGTGGCAACAGGAACCATCTCATGGAACTTTGTCGAGCTCTGGATGCAATTTTCACAAGATGGATAGTCTTATACTCTTTGAGGTTCAAAAGCAGGGCCTCCTAGATTATTAGCTCAAACCGTATGGAGAAGTTGTTGAAAAGATCTTCTCGAGGGGTCATGCCTCAGATATTTGCGATCCAACCACCCACTTTCGAGGGGAACCCAATTCCCAAAGATTTGCAACTGGTTTTGACAAAGCATAATGCAGTTTTTGCCAAACCATCAAACTTGCCACCACACGGCTCTCACAACCATGCTATTCCATTGGTACCTGGTAGTGTACCACCTAATATAAGGCTGTATCGATATCCTCATGCCCTTAAGTCTGAGATAGAGAAGTTAGTACAGGAATTGTTAAAAGCGGGAGTCATTCGGCCAAGTAACAGTCCTTACTCTTCTCCGATCTTATTGGTGTGAAATAAAGATGGGTCCTGGCGATTTTGTATCGATTTCCATGAGCTCAATAAGCTCACCATCAAGGATAAGTTTCCTATCCTTGTGGTGGATGAATTACTGGACGAGCTACATGGAACTATGTTTTTCTCCAAATTGGATCTTCGTTTTGGGTACCATCATATCAAGCTCAAGGATGAAGATATTCCCAAAACCACATTTCGTACTCATGAAGGTCACTATGAGTTTTTGGTGATGCCCTTTGGCTTCACCAATGCCCCTTCCACATTTCAAAGCCTCATGAACAACATTTTTCGTCCATTCCTTGGGAAATTCATCCTAGTTTTCTTTGATGACATTTTGGTTTATAGTCGCTCGTGGGAAGAGCACCGTGTCCATGTGGATAAAACTTTACAACTTTTGGCAAAACACCAGCTTTATACTAAGCGGTCCAAGTGTTCTTTTGGGTTGACGAAAGTGGAGTATTTAGGACACATTGTCACCAAAGATGGAGTTAAAGTTGGCCCTCGAAAGATTTAGGCGGTTCAAGAGTGGCTGAAACCTCACACTCTAAAAGGTCTTCGTGTATTTTTGGGGCTTACAGGCTATAACCACAAATTTGTCCGTAATTATGGTAAAATCGCCGCTCCCTTAACCTCCATGTTAAAAAATGATTCTTTTACTTGGACTAGACCCGCTGAACAGGCTTTCCTTGAGTTGAAGCACGCAATGACAACCACACCAGTCTTAGCCATGCCTGATTTTTCCAAGCCCTTTGTCAATGAGAGCGACACTTCCGAACGTGGTATTGGCACAGTGTTGATGCAAGAAGGGCGACCTATGGCTTTCACAAGTAAAGCGCTCTCCAATCGCAATCTGGGCAAAGCCACTTATGCTAAGGAAATAATTTCAATTATGCATGAGGTCACCCATTGGCGACCTTATCTCATTGGGCGTCATTTCTCCATTAAAACAGATCATCAAAGTCTCAAATATTTCCTAGAGCAACGGGTTGCCACCCCCGAACAACAAAAATGGGTCTCTAAGCTCATGGGCTATGATTATGATATTACTTATAAAAAGGGCAAGGAGAACATTGTGGCGGATGCCCTCTCCCGCCAATTTGAGGCTCACAATATGCTATGTGCCATTTCTTCCCCCATTCCCCAGTGGATAAATTCTCTGCGTGAGGAGATACTTAAGGATTCCAAATTGCAAACTTTGATTGTCTCCCTACAAATTGAGCCTACCTCATGTCCTGGATACACTTGGGATAGACAAGATTTGCGCTACCACCAACGCCTTGTTGTTCCTCACACATCTTCAATCCAAGAACTTCTCATGAAGGAAATGCATACCTCACCCTCTGCAAGCCATTCTGAGTTTCTCAAAACATACGAAAGGATTAAGCATACTTTTTTCTGGAAAGGTATGAAGGAGGACATTCATCCCTTTGTGGTCGCATGTGACACCTGTCAACGGATGAAAGGCGAAACGATGCGTTCTCCAGGCACTCTTCAACCCTTGCCCTTTCCCGACTAGGGTTGGACAAATATTTCCATGGACTTTATTGAAGGGTTACCTAAGTCCATGGGCAAATAAGTTATTTTCGTGGTAGTGGATCATCTTTCGAACTATGCTCATTTTTGTTCCCTCTCCCATCCTTACATGGCCTCCACAATTGCCCAAATTTTTCTTGATTCTATATTCCACCTTCATGGCATGCCCACATCCATTATGTCCGATCGTGACCTGACCTTCACTAGTCACTTCTGGAAAGAATTGTTTAAGTTGCATGGAACTCAGCACAAAATGAGTTCAGCTTATCATCCACAAATGAATGGCCAGACCGAGATTGTCAACAAATGTTTGGAGACCTACCTCCGTTGCTTTGCCTCTGATCATCCTACAAAACGGGCAAAGTGGCTTCCCTTGGCCAAGTGGTTGTATAACACTTCCTATCACACGACGACCAAGGTCACCCCTTTTGAAGCAATTTATGGCCAACCTCCATTCACGCCCTCCTACAATCCAGGCAGCTCCAAGGTCCATGCAGTCAACACTACACTCAACCAACATGTCCACATCGTCCGTCAACTGAAGATGAATCTAGAAGCAGCCCAGAACTGGATGCGCCAACAAGTTGACCAACACCGTTCTAAGCGTAGCTTTGATGTTGGTGATATGGTCTTCCTTCGCTTGCAGCCATACAAACAACTATCCCTCCAGCTTCGCAAGTGCCAAATACTATGGGCCATACCAGGTTTTACAGCGGATTGGTGCCACGGACTACAAATTGGCCCTCCCATCTACATCCAAGCTCCACCCTATTTTTCATGTCTCCTCTCTCAAGAAGTTTGTGGGCAATCAGGTAAAGATTCAATCTGCCTTTCCAGAATTGGATGAAGAAGGTTCCATCTTGCTCGAGCCAGACCAGTTGTTGGATCGTCAAACTTGCACTCTACGCAACTGAACCATTACTGAGGTCCTTGTTTAGTGGTGTGGCCTACAGCCGGAAGATGTTACATGGGAGTCTCTCCACCAGCTCTAGCATCAGTTTCCTCATCTCCATCTTTGAGGACAAAGCTTTTCAAAGGAAAAGGACATGTTAGGACCCCATCCTAATATTATTTTGTAATTCTCGTTTGATTATGTAGTGACCCACTTCCAACGTGGGGACCCCATCTATAATGTTATTTTGTAATACTTTGTAATGTATGTGGCAAGCAAGGCGCCTAGACAAGTCGGGCCATTTCATGTAACCGTTATCAAGATTGTACCAATGTTTGGTAGAATATTCTAGCTCGAGTGGCATTTTCCATGTAAGCCAACTCTTGAGCTTAGGGCTAGGGTTGCATGGAATTTTTCTTTAAAAGACATTGAACCATGTACGAATGTATCTTTTTGAAAATTAATGAAATATTGAAGGAGGTTGCCCCCTCGAAGAAGCCCACGATTCCGAGTTATTTTGTGAGATTGTTTCAATCCTACAATTACTTTTTGCATAGTGTTATTATGTTATTTGATGATTTTTTGTTTAATTTCAGTATTTGTGTGAGTGAGCTTTATTTTAATAGTACGTTCCTAACATATTTTCGAAATGCTTCATTAAATGTTTCACTTGATAGGCAATTGGATGCCCATGTTGTGTGAGGGCAGATCCCAATGCATACACTAAAGGTTGTTCCAGATTAGGTAGGGAAAGTGTAGGAGTTGAACACAATTGGTCATTCAACTTCTCAAATACTCTTAGTTGTGTACCTCCCCAATGGAACTTGGATTTGGCACCTCCTTTGGTCACACTGGTGCAGTGGCCAAGCAATGTGTGAGAAACCCAATACAAATAGAAATTGGCAAGACCTAAAATGTTGCAAAGCTCTATCAGTGTCTTTGGGGTAGGCCAATCTCTAATTACTTGAATCTTCTCAAGACCAACATGGACTACTTTTTTGTCCTAAAATTATCCTAAGATATTGAATCTTTGTCATGCCAAATGAGCACTTCTCCAAATTAGCATATTTCTCTTTGAAGAGTCTAAAGTACCTATCAAACATGTTGTAGATGCTCCTCCCATGTCTTATTATAGATGACAATGTTGTCTAAGTAGACTCCAACAAATGAGTTGGTGTAAGATGTCATCCATCACCCTCATGAATGTGGCGGGTGAATTGATCAAGCCAAAAGGCATAAGTAGCCACTCAAATAAACCCTCTTTGAATATGAATGCAGTCTTCCATATGTCAATGGACTCAATGAGTATTTGATAATAGCCAGATTTGATATCCATTTTGGTGAAGAGCTTTGCATCACGAAGTTGGTCCAACAAGTCTTCTATTCGAGGGAGTGGATAGTGGTTCTTCACAATGATTTTATTCAAAGCTTTGTAATCGATATAGAGTCTTCATGTTCCATCTTTCTTTGGAGCCAAGACAATTGGACTGCCACATGGTGAAGCACTTGGTTTGATGTGCCCCTTTTGAATCAACTCTTGGATTTGCCTCTTGATTTTATCATTTTCAAGGATCGATCTGCAATAAACAGGTGCATTAGGAAAAGGAGACTCAACAACTAAATCAATGGGATGCTTTACCTTGCAATGTAAATGGAACCCTAGTTGGTGACTTCAACAAGTCATCATATTTTGCTACAATCCAATCCATCTACTTCTATTGTGTAGTTCCTTCAAAATGTAGCAAGAGTCCTACTTTGTCGCTTGATCATCAATAGAATGAAATTCCTTGTTTGGCACTGATTAAGGAAACAGAGGTAGGAAGAGATAGCTCTAGTATCTTAAAGCATTGACCTAAGATAGTGATGATGATACTTTGGGACCTAGAATCATACACACCATGCCTCTTCCACATGAATGGTTGCCCCAAAATCACATCACAAACATCCAAGGGCACAACATCACACAAAACTTCATCTTTGAAGGGATTGATGGCATAAGAGAAAAGACATTATTGAGTAACACCATTATATGGTTGGGGGTGTAATGTGACCAAAAAATTCAAATCCTTTACAATCTAAGCAGATATTAGATTCTTTTGACTCCCACTATCAGCAATAAAATGTAATGCTTACCCTTGACCCACATTTGTAAGTGAAACAGGTGTTCCTCCTCTTCTAACCCCTCTGGTGCACCAAGTGTGGGGCAATGTTCACATTTGGTTCAGCTTCCACAATCGGCTTCCCTCTATCCTCAGCCTATGGATGTGGAGGTGGTGATGCAATGGATGTAGAGGGTTGCAACTCAACAAACAATCACTGAATTGATTGGCACTCCTCCCTTGAATATCAATTGCTAGTACTTAATCATTTGGTTCTTGTTATTTGCTCCTTTTCTATTTTGTTTTATATCAATTGCTAGTACTTAATCATTTGGTTCTTGTTATTTGCTCCTTTTCTATTTTGTTTTTTGTGCTTTTGCTCCAATTTGACAATTTTGTATGCTTCTCCCAATGTCTTGAATTCGAACAAGTCCATGTCCTCTCAAATGTACCATTGCAGTCTGCTACAATACTTAAGGATTCGATGTTGTTTGGTATCTGGAATACCTAGTTTTGCTACCATGGAATGGAAACCATCAGTATAATCTTCAACAAACTAGTCTTTACCTTAATGCAATTGTTGTCATCGCACATATTGGTCTTCATAGTCTCCCAAGGATAATATTCTTCCTTGATTGCTTCCATGAAATAATCCTATGTGAGCACTATTTCATCTTCATTGTCCTCCTTAACCCTGTTACAATATGCTTGCCAACAATTTTAGACAGGTAATGAAGCTTTCGAGAGTGTAAAACTGATTTCCTCATTGTCGGTGAATTTATTTACAAAGAAGTATGAAGATAATTGATCCAACCAATTTTCTAGGGCATCAACATTAATTTTTCCTGCTAAAGTAGAATATTAAAATGCACCTACACCTTAAAAGGTGTGGCAGCACTAAATGTGCTAGGGCAATGACAAGCAATGGAGGAGGTTGCAGAATTTATGGTAAGGTGTCATTGAAGAATTTGAGCAAATTGACCCATCATCTCAGTGCTCTATTCCATGAGGGCTTCGTTAAACATCTCCTTAAAAGGATTGGTTGTCTCGGAATTGTGTTCCAATTCCCATCTGAGATCGTTTGGAACGGCAACGGAGGTAATAAGAGGGATCTCATGTCTGATACCTAAACTTTCAATATCTTGATCTCGTGTTTATGGACATACACTCAAAAGACATACCGCTTTGATATCACTGATCTGAAACTCAAAATTTTGAGTAAAGGAAGATCAAGAAAGAGTGCAATTCAGAAATAACAAAGTATAACAAATCAAAACATAGAAATATAAGCAAAATAACAAAATGATTTTATTGCTCAAAAAACAAAGTACAATGTAAGCAACCTCTGAGAAGAGATTGCATCCATTACTCATGCTTTTTACGGTAAGCGATGTATCTCTCTTTATACGATATTTTTGATGTGTTGGAAATCCATCGTATTGAATACGGAAAGTCACCCATATGGAAATGTGGTGGTTCACCTTCCATGAGTTACAAAGTGCATATTAAATGAAATTACATATATATGATTTGTTCTTTGTGTTTTGTCTTCTACCAATGTGCCAACATGTCTAGAGATGCATTTTGGTGAGGAAAATCTAAAAATAGAAAATTGTTATTTTGAGCAAATATTTTGTTTTGCATTTTGGAAGGCCTCCAAAGCATTTTTTCCATGCAAATGTTGACAAACCTACATGAGGGTTGCCTACTGAAACTATTGTTCTCTAAGTTTTCAAATGCTCCTTTAATAGATCAAAACAGAGTTCCAAGTACAAAGCGATGCCCCTAATAGTGTGCTTAGGGAAAAAATATGTTTTTGGATATTTTCAAACATAGAGTCGTGCCCCAAAAGGTCATATGCCTAGATCACCCAAGATAAACAATATCAGTCAATTAGAAGGGTTATTTTAGCGGAATGGTGGTATAATACTTCTTATCATTTTTTCCTCAAGATGTCCCCATTTGAAGCATAGCATGGCCAAAAACTACCATTTGTGGCAAATTATATTCCAAGCTCCTCCAAGGTGGCCCAAATAAACAATTGGTTGAAGTAACGTCAAATTGCTCTCCAGCTCCTATAAAGGATAATCTTTGTCAAGCACAAAATCATATAAAGCAGCAACAAGATTTGCACCACTCACAGCTGCAATTTAAGGTGAGCGATATGGTCTTTTTGTGGCTTTGACACCTTAAGCAATTGTCCCTGAAGACCAAGTACAGTCAAAAGTTGGCACCTTGGTTCCATGGTCCTTACAAGGTGGTTCGCAGCGTTGGGCAGATGGGATATCAATTGGAACATCCTCCTACTTCCAAAAGCCATCTTGTTTTTTCATGATTCCTGTCGTATGCAGGTGTTGGTCAGAATGTGTACTCCCAAAAGGGGCTTCGAGTCCTAGATGAAGGACGGATCGACCTCCAACAATAAGCAATCGTGTAGTCTCGAGTCTATAATCTGCAATCTCGCTAGGTGCAAGAGTTCCACATCAAGTGGTTGGATCTTCTAGAAGAAGATGTGACATGGGCTAGAAAGCATTCTCCACACTTTTTTTAACTTTGAGGACACAGCTTTTTGGAGCAACGCCACATAATGGCTCCAATATAGCCACGTTAGCTATCTTTATTATTATTAGTTTGGGCCCTAGGTTAGGATAGCTGGCCCTTGAGCATTAGGGTTAAGGTTTATTTATTGTTTTGGACTATAAATAGATGAGTCGCATGGTAGTTGTTTCATCAGACATACTTGTAATCTTTTGTCACCTCTGATGCATGTCTCTAAGTGGCTATGAGACTTTGCCCTCTCCGAGTGGTTGGGATTGTTTTGTAACTTGAAATCTGGATCTGTTGCTTGCTATTGTGATTTGCTGTCATGGAATCTGAATTCTATTTTCCTGCTTCTGCATTTTTGAGATTTATCGTTGTTGATTTCTACTTCTGGAAGTTGCTTCATTACATTACATATCCAGTCATAATCAACTCTTAATTGCTCCTAAAGTGTTTATAACATTTTTCCCACCAACCTATATACTTGTATGTCTTCTCAAATATGCAAAAGGAACACGGAAATACAGGTCAAAATATGTCCATAGTGAGACATGAGGAAAGAGAGTTAAATCAATCAGACCGTTGGAAACCCCCTGCAAAGGGATGGTAAGAGATCAATACAGATGAAGCATGGACGGGAAACCCATTGTAGTCAGGTTTTGGATATTCAAAATAAAATCCTCCAGGAGGTACGGGCTCTGGCCTCTGGATATCACACCATGTCCAATGACATGACCATTCTAAAGAAGAAACAAGCCCAGATGGACCTTGTTCCAAGGAGGCCATATCCGCCCCCGGCACTGACAAAAGACCGAGCCCCGGAGCAGCAACTGCAAAGGCACCCCCCTCCGAGAAATGCTGCCATCGAGGACCAACCTGGTACTTCTGACCAGGTCAACTGGTGCACTACATGCAATGACCCGCATTCGGAGGATGACTGCACACTGCACCAACACTACCTCCAGACCTTGGCCAACAGCACCATAGAGGACGAAGAACTCTACATGATCCTGGACGACGAAGGCAACTTTGTCGTCCCAGAGGAAGATCTGTTGCCGCCTCCTGCCAAGGAAGACAGAAAGTCTGCTGAAGCCGCTGCAAAGCCCTTGAAGGTATACGCCCGAAGAGATAAGGCGCAACCTGCTGGGCTACCACCTGACAAGAGGCTGTGGCCCTACAGAGCCAAAGAAAAGACTCTCGCAGTCAAGCCTCCCATAGCGAAAGCTCCCCTGGCTAAAGCTCCCTCTGCTCAGCCTCTAGCTGAAACCAAAGAACAAGCTCAGGAGAAGCTGAGATATCCGTCTCTGACCAAGAGACAGAGAGTTGAGGCCACTCAACAGTACCGGACGAAGTACGAGCCGGCAAAAGAAGCGGAAGGAGCTAGCACCTCGGGCTACAGCATAGTAGATGAGCTAAAGAGGACCCCCGCAAGAATTAGCATGTATGATGCTCTTCTGCTCCCAGGCCAGGTTGATCTGCTGCAGGAATCTCTGAAAAGCATGAAGAATGGCAAGCAGATACAGCCTGTTGTTCTGGTGCAACCCCTGACAGTCTCAGCCACTGGGAAGAACAGACCGCCTCCCTTCTATCTGTCATTATGGATGCAAGGGTACATAGTGCACAACTGTATGGTGGATTCTGGTGCTTCCACGACCGTTATGCCGAGGGCCGTCTGCGACGAGATCGGGATGGAATATACAAGGAGCAGCCAAGGCGTGCTGCAACTGGACGGCACCCCTGTCAAGACAGTCGGTGTCATTAAAGACATCCCTATTCGGCTGCACAAAGCTCTCGACATCGTGGTCATTCAAGAGGTCGTGGTTGTCGACTTAGAACCCTACTTCGGCATGTGTCTCTCCAGGGAGTTCACTGCAAATTTGGGTGGGTATCTGTCTCTAGACTACTCACACACGGAAGTGCCCTTCAAAGGAAGGAGACTGAAGATCTACAACGAGAAGCCTTCCACTTTCTTAGTAGAGAAGATACCCGGAGAAGAGTCGCAGGACTGCATGGTTCAGCTGACGGAGGAAGAACTGGTGGTGGTGGACATGATGGAGCAAGCTCTTGAGCTGCTGCAAGTAGAAGATGAGTTCTCCTTGCGGGACTTCAACGCCGTGATCGAGACTGAGCAAGGCTGCTACACCGTCATTCAGCCAAGAGAGAAGTAGGACCTGCACCAGAGAAGTTATGGCAACTTTTCTTTGATGGCGCCCGTTGCAAAAATGGCGCTGGTGCAGGTGTACTTTTGGTTTCCCCAACTGGGATTGACTACACCTACAGGCTGGCCTGGAGTTGTACCAACAACGCGGCGGAGTACAAAGCCCTGTGCTTGGGTTTGCGAAAAGCAGAGAGGTTGGGGATTAAGCACCTGCAGATCTTTGGCGATTCGGAGCTAGTGTGCAACCAGATTACGAATAAGTGCGCCTCCAAAAAGCACTATCTCAAGGCGTACCGTAATCGGGTCTGGGACCTGATGGAGTCGTTCAACTCATTGAATGTCAAGGCTATATCACGTGAGAAAAACAAGCATGCTGACATTCTGGCGTCTGTTGGAGCCAGGTACGTTCCGGCTGATGACACTGTCCAGAAGCCGAAGCCGGTTCATACCATTTACAAGCCTTACGTGCTCGATAAAGACACCCACTGGCAGGTGTTTGATTGTGACGAGGAGATCGTCACATTTTTGGTTAACGAAGCGTGTTCAATCGAAGGTAGAGACCCTGATGACGAGCAATATGAGGGGTTGATACAGTTAAAAAATAATCATGTCCCAAAAGGACTGATTACACTAGAAAGTCTCTTTGATCAGAATGACAGAGCAATATCACACAGGATCAAAGTAGACCCTACGCAGTATGCCGACCTGGAGCTTGAACCTGGAAAAACAATTAAGGTCGGGACAGACTGCACCGCAGAGGAACTTGAGCAGATCAGAACATTGTGCCGAGAGTTCCCTGACATAGTAGCCTGGTGCTACCAAGACTTGAAGGGGTATGACAGAAATATAATCCAGCATACCATTGAGCTAGAAGATGGTGCCAAACCATTCCGACAAAAGCAGAGGGCTGTAAATCCGAATATCAAAGCCATGATGAAGGCCGAGCTCCTGACGATGCTGGAAGCCAAGATTATCTACCCCATCAAGCATTCATCCTGGGTTGCGAACTTGGTTCCCATGAGGAAGAAGAACGGAGACATTCGTCTCTGTGTGGACTTCAGAAATCTGAATCAGGCCTCCCTCAAGGACCATTATCCACTTCCCCAAATCGATCAGATCCTCCATATAGTTGCTGGAGCCCAGAGATTCTCCCTCCTAAATGGCTTTTCTGGCTACAACCAAATCTCGGTCAAAGATGAGGACCAACATAAGACGGCGTTCACCACAAAATGGGGAACGTTCACCTATCAGCGCATGCCTTTCGGCTTATCTAATGCTGGCGCCACTTTCCAGAGAGCCATGGACCTGGCCTTCCGAGAGCTGCTCAACAAGGTCATTGTCATCTATTTGGATGACATGACCGTATTCTCTCACAGGAGAGAGGATCATGTTCCCCACTTGCGGCAAATATTTGAGAGATGTCATGAATTCGGCATTTCCATAAACCCGAAGAAATCTTTCTTCGCGGTAAAAGAAGGTAAGCTGCTGGGGCATGTCATCTCCGAGAAAGGCCTAGCTGTGGACCCTGATAGAGCAGAAGCCCTCCTCTGTTTGCCCGCTCCAGTTGACAAGAAGGAGCTACAGTCCTTCGGCCAAATCAACTTCGTGCGGAAGTTCATACCGGACTTAGCACAGGTAATCAAGCCCATGGCCGAATTGCTGAAAAAGGATGCAGAATTCTTATGGACTGATGAGAGAAGGCAGGCCTTCGAGGAGATCAAGGCCCGAATTGCACAGGCTCCGGTATTGATAAACCCGGACTACTCCAAGGACTTCATCCTGTACGCGGTGGGAGAACCCGAGAGTTACGCCACAGTCCTGACACAGAAGGGAGACGATGGCGAAGAGCGCCCCATAGCGTTCTTGAGCCAAGTGATTCAGCCGCACGAAGAAAAGTACAACTTTATAGAGCGGCAGGTTCACGCGGTCATGAAGTCTCTCCGGAAGTTCAGGCACTTCGTCTCCCAGAGCAGAACAACTGTCTTTGTGATACACCCGGACGTCCGAAGCTTCATCATACAAGGGGAGCCGGGTCACAAGAGAGCAGGATGGATTGCTAAAATCCAGGAGTTCGACATTGAAGTGCGGCCAACCAAGCTTATCAAAGGCCGAGCCTTGTGCCAGGAGCTGGCCCGAAGCGCAGCAGCCGAGATATCTGCCTGTAAGTGGGAGGATCCAACAGCAACCATCAACCTAGCCAACTCCTTACCAGAGGAGAGTGACTGGACAGATGACCTGGTGAAGTATTTTTGCACCGAGAGATGTCCAGACCACCTGAACGCCTCACAAAGAAGGAGGTTTCGGCTAGGTGCACTGAAATACACTCTTCGCCCCGAGGGGCTTTACTTCAAGAACATTGACGGCATCCTGTTGCGGTGCGTCAAGAAAACAGACCAACTCAGGGTCCTCGGAGAATTTCACTCCGGGATGCCTAGGGGTCACCATTCTACAAGGCCTACGGCCTTGAAAATAATCAGAGCTGGGTACTACTGGCCCACTCTCTTTACAGACGCGCACGCAGTCTGTACAAAATGTGATCAATGTCAGAGATTTGCTGGCAGAAATAGAAAAGCACCCCTGCCCCTTCAACCGATCCAAGCCGAGACTCCGTTTCAGCAATGGGGTCTGGACTTCATTGGGGTTATTACGCCAAACTCTGCAACAGGGCACAAGTTCATTCTTACCGCCACCGACTACTTCACACGGTGGGCAGAGGCGATCCCCACCAAGAACGCGGACCAGGATACGGTCATCAGATTCCTCGAGAGCCTCATTACTCGCTTCGAGGTCCCTGAGTCAATAGTGACGGACAATGGTTCGAGGTTCGCAGGCGCTGTACTCACGGAGTACACCGGCAAATACGGCATTTATCACAAAATGTCTTCCAATTACTACCCGCAGGGGAACGGTCTTGCCGAGTCCACCAACAAGAACCTACTGAAGATCATCAAAAAGACAGTAGAAAAGAACAAGAGGACTTGGCACCTACTCCTGAATCGGGCGCTGTGGGCGGACAGAATATCATTCAAAAAATCCATTAAGACATCCCCCTATGCGCTCGTCTACGGCAAGGAAGCAGTCCTGCCAACCCACATAGAAATTCCCGCTCTCTGGATGTTGGACGAAGAGAGAGGCAACGGGGATCCGGTGGACGACAGACTGTGCCAATTGCTGCAGTTAGAGGAAGACAGAAAAAAGGCATACCAGGCTTTCACCAAACATGCTGAAGCGACACAAGACTGGTTTGCAAAAGGAACCACTGCCCGAGTTTTCAAAATCGGGGACCTAGTGCTGAAGTGGGATTCACTGAAGGCAAAGTCGGGCAACCACGGAAAATTTGACGCCCTCTGGGAAGGTCCCTATCAGATTGCTCGGGCAAATCAGTACAATGCATTCTTGCTCCGGGATATGGAGGGACAGCTTCTCCCCATCCCCGTCAACGGGTTCCACCTCAAAATTTACCACCGCTGAAGGCACCCAAATGGGTCCTTCCTTGTACAGATTTCCCTTCTGCATTTTTAGTTTTCAGAATGTATATATTTCAGCATTTAGTTTTTAATTTTTCAAAGAGCCCAAGTAAGACTTAAGGCAAACCCCGACTTCGCAGCGAAGTCGGGTGTCGCTCCGTGAACAGTGCGAAGTTCGGAAGAAGTCAGGAACAAAAATGACTAAGTCGGGCTGCGCACAATCTGGAGGGTGCAGTTGGGAAAAGCAAGGCTGAAAACGGCTAAGTGTCAAAATCAGACTGCGCAAGCAAATCTGAGCGAAGTCGGAGTGCGCCCATTTTTGGGGCGAAGTCCGAGTGCGCCCCCATTCTCGAGCGCACCCTGGGTAATTTAAGTGTCAAGTCGAACTGTGCAACTTTTGGGGTGAAGTCTGACTGCGCAGTCAAACATGGGCGAAGTCCGAATGCGCTCTTTTTCTAGGCGAAGTCCGAGTGCGCCCTCAATTCTGGGCGCACCCTGAACGACCTATCACAGAAAACATGAAAAATTCTAAGTGTGGACTTAGAGCACAGTACATCACGGTGCGAAGTTGGGTCATGGGCCAGAAATTCTTCCTTGAAAGGTGTGCCCAGACGGCGACGATGACGTCATCAAAAGCACGAGGTCCAAAGAATGTTTAATGATTGCACAACTTTCAAGAACGATGTCATTAAGAAAGAAAGGCGCATTTGGACCAACTGCAACTTGGGTGCGCTTTTCAAGATTAAACCCATGCACGGCCACCAAAATCTTATAACGCCTTGCCATTAAAGCTACAACCCTTGCCTAGAAAAAGGGCCCTAGCATACTCAGAAAATTCAGATTGTCGAGCTGACTCCGAGACTGCAAAGCGCAGAACTGAGTAGCCAGGAGCCGTAATTTCTTGTCTCCACCCATTCCAACAGGGAAAATGGACAAGGGGAAAGCGCCCGTACAGGCGCAATCCAATGACACAGAGCCCGAAGCTGAGGAACAGAGTCAAGCGCTCATGAGAGCGAAGTGCCGCAAGAGCAGAAAAAAAAAACCAGAACGAAGAGGCGCGTAGTTGGGCAAATTCCGCCGCCGCCCGTTAATCACTTGGCCGGGTACAAAGACGGCTCTTTCTCCATCATCCTCACCAAGCTGCGGCCGAATATTGCAAAGTGGGCAGACAAGATTTCCCCCTCGCACCACCTCGGGGCTGCGTATAAATCGAACCTGTATTGGTTCTTGTGCCCTCCTACCCACCAGTGCCCGGAGCTGATTGAAGCAATTGTAGAATATTACAAACCAGCTGCCCGGCAAGTCTGCAACAACAAGGGAAAAGTGCTATTCACACTTTTCCGGGAGAGCGTCCAGCCAGCGTTTGCCAGGGCTTCAATATGAACCCAGCGCAATTGTCAGAAAGGTTAATCTGGATGAGCAAACTGGCAGATTCACGCAGACCAAGCGGATGAGAGATTTCCTCAACTCAGAGCTGAAGACACCGCTGGCAACCGGACAGCGGCCTACTGGCTCCATACCACTGGACCAATTTGAGAACAAGTACATTTACGTCATCCTGGCATGGGTCCTCCGCTGCGATTCTGACAGGATGGTACGCCCGTACCATCCTGGAGCTGACGGAATGTATCCTGCACGGGGAGTTTTACGACTCCACGGCGCAAAAGAGCGGAAAGCACCCCATTTTCTTCGACTGGGCAGACTGGCTAGCATATGCGATTCATTCAAGCCTGGTCAGACTGCAGCAAAAGCAGTCAACGGATTTCCGGTTTTGCTCCTTCCTCACATGGTTGTGCCTGTATCACATGCACTACAGGATGAACGTTCCTGACTTGAAGAAAGTAAACGAAAAAGGAGAGTCGTTGCCCGTGTACGAATGGACCGAGATCCTGTACAGAAAAGGGTCGTTTTATGAGTTTAATCTTAAGTTTTTGTGCATGGTCCTTGGGTTGTTCAACCGTAAGGCATCCCGCCCGCCAAAAGTTATGACAAGATACCTAAGGAAGAACGAGTACGGGGATACTTTCCGACTGACGCAGGGCATCATGGTCAGAATCTACGGATTCAAGGGGAAGTCGTTCCTGCTGCCCTACTTCTGCACTGACCACCAGTTCGGGATGGAAATTGCGCAACAGATGGACTATGTCGAAGAAGAGTTCGGCCAGGGCAAAAAGAAAGGCCATATCTTTCAGTATCCCATCACCTGGGCGAACACCCAGATTTACGAGATCGGACAACACGTCTACCTCGAGCGAAAACTCATCGACATGGGTCTAATAATGTTGCCGCAGCACTGGAAATACGACCCAGATGGGGTCAGGGGTAAGTTCATGCACATCTGCCCACGAGCAAAGATTATGCAGGAAAGAGGAAATAGAACAGGCACAAACCTCGACTGGCGCATTGATCCGATGAAATCATGGCCTCCATGGCATGAGTTCTACTGCGAAGAGGTAGCGTACGATCCGGAGCGAAACACGGATCACCGGTTGGAATCTGCGGGCTTCAAGAAATTCCTCGCCAAGGTGGCGCCCCTCAACTGGCATAAAGACAAAATCATTGAATGCTGGAAGATGAGGTGCCGCACGCAACACGATAAATCCAACCGGAAAACGCTGGCCGTCGATGATGAATTTTCGGCTCTATATGACCAGTATGCTGCCACTTGGCAACCTTTCGAATTTCGAAATTGCGTTCCCCGAGGCGCAAAGAAAAGGTATACAAGGAGGCCCCCCTCTCAGCAAACGCCTACTCCCGCGACTTCCAGCGCAACTCCGACAAGCAGTCAAGTGGGCCCAATGCAGCCTTCAGCTCCAAAAGCAGTACCCGAAAGGGCACAAGGGTCAGAGAGGTCAACTCCTGAGGTGGCCTCCCAACCAGAAAAAGCGCCTGCGCTACCAGCTAGCAGACCGGTCGCGGCAGGCATCCTTCCAGCTAGACCCCGGTACAAGTTTACCGTGGGGACATCACTGCCTGCCGCTCCAGCCTCATCTCTTCCCTGCGAACCAGCCACGGCGCCAGAAGAGAAGAAGAGAAAGAGAAGTGAAAAGGCCACGCGGCCTAAAGAATCTGTGCATCAGCCAGCCGCGGCGCAGACAGAGACAGCAGCATCGGAGATCGTCTCACTGGACAGCCCTGAGGCTGAGGCTAAAACCCGGGCTGAAAGCGCCCCTCGAACAGCGGCTCAGGTACATCTACTTCCCCGCTCCCCAAAGTCTCAGTCAGCCCTGCCGTAACATCGCTCCCCATATCATCAAGGCAAGCCGTAGCTGCATCCTCTTCTTCCCAAACGGCCCAACCATCCAGCAGCCCCCATTCTTTCGACCAATTCGCTCAGGACCCTAACGCCTTCCAGTCCCTGAGCCAAACCCTGGAACCCTCGCCCGCGGCCAGTATTGAAGCTGCACATATATCGCCGCGCTCTTCACCTCAGTTGTTCAAAATCCCACTAACGCCATCCACTCAGCCGCTCACCTCCTCTAGGACCCGATCGCCCTTAAAAGCGGCCACTCCTTCTGGAATCCCTCCTACTTCGCTGTTTGCAGGAAGGATGCCGCAACAGGACCAGATGCTGGAAGATCTTGACTTCATGCAGACCGCAGATGACCAGCCTCTGGCAGCAAGAGCCGCAGGGGGTTCCGCCTCCTTCCTTCAGGGCGTCAAGCGCAGAAGGGCCGAAGAGATAGCCGCCCCGGTAAAGCGCACCAGGTACGACTTGGACAGGAGAGTGCTCACAACTGAGAAATTGATCCCAAAAGTGAAGAAGCCTCTCCGGGAGATGACCGAGGCGGACTACGAACACCAAGTCAAGGAGAAGAGCTTCGATGACATAAACGAGGAGCAGGAAATCAACGGCATTCGCCGCAGAACCACTAATCTCCTTGTCAAGCGGCTTGAGACCCAGGAGGCGCTGTTTCAGCTGCAGAATAGCGCAAGACAACTCAAAGAAGATCTGGCTAGGGCTACCGCGCAGCTGGGATCCGCACAGCAAGAAATAGATGAACGGAAAGCCCAACTGGGCGCCTTGCAGCAGGAGGCCGCAGCACAGAAACAGACAGCCGAGCAGCTGTCAGAAGAAGAAAAGGCAGCGCTGGAGCAGATTTCTCAGCTCCAGGATTCGTTGAAACAGGCGCAGTCGCAGCTTGAAGAGAAAACATCGCAGACGACGGCCTTTTCAAAAGATAGAGTTAAGGAGATGCGGGCTAGTCTGCTGCAGGGTTGCAAGCCCAACCTTGTTAAGTCCTTATCGGTCCTAGATTTCGTGTCCAGGATCGAAGAAGTATCTGCCCAGGGAAAGCCTATGGTAGAGGAGGCCGAACACCAGGCGAGGCAATGGCTAGACCTGGCTATGAAACTTGAGGATTTTGAGCGCAAAGGCCTCCCATTTCCCCCTATGTCCCAACTTGCCTCAGAGTGGGCAGATGCAAGGGTAACCTTGCTTATTTATTTTGATAAGACGGAGAAGAATCGAACTGCTAGGAAAATATTGGACGCATTAGAACACGAAATGAACATTTAACTGGCCCCCTTTCACACTCTGTCCAAACACGGGTGCCCGAGCTACGTCAAGGATGGCGAGTTTCTGACCCTTGAGCAGGTAAAGAAGAATTGGTTGTCTTTCGAGGCAGACACAGCAGAAATTGATAGCTGGTCAGAACCGATCCAAAAGGCTCAGGTCACCCAGATGGTGTCGAAATACTGCAAAATCAACTCCTCCCTCAATGAGTTGGGAAAAAGATATAACACCATCGACCTGCACACAGTTGCTGCATTCTACGCGGCACTAAAAGAGGTCAGCGACCTAGGACCCTTCCAAGCAGCAGTCTGGGACCAAGCCAAGGCTGCATATGAACGCATCCGCGAGCGGGAAGCTGACAGCGAAGAACATTCAGGTTCGGAGGGAGAAACGGAAGAGGCAACTGCCGGAAGTGATCCTGAAGAAGGACGGTTGCCCGGGGAGAAGCCATCAGAGCAGCGGAAAGCAACAGGGGAAGGAAGTTCCTCTGCACCCAATGGATAAAGGCATGGTTCTTTGCATCGAGGCGAGCTCGACACCTCGCGAGCCGCCAGGAATGTTGCCACATTTCGCACGGGGTGCCATGTTTTCAAAAATTTCTAAGTGTACTGCTCTTCCTTCCCTCCTCTTTCTTCCCTTTCTCCATCTTTCCTTTTTCCCTTTCCTGCAGTTTCATTTCCCCCTTTTTTCCCTTGTACTTCCCCCAGTCAAGTTCCCAAAACTGAGCAAGTGTCCCTGAAAAATTCTAAGTGTCAGGGCGCAACCCGACTTCACAGCGAAGTCGGGGTGCGCCCTCAGATCAGTGTGCGCAGTAGGGAAGGCGAAGTGCGAAGGCAGGCCGAAACGGAGCAGAATTTGACTAAGTATGGGGCGCAACCCGACTTCGCAGCGAAGTCGGGGTGCGCCCTTCTTCCTGGGCGCACTTGGGAAAGCAGTGTGCAGAAAATCAGCTAAGTGTTGGGGTGCAACCCGACTTCGCAGCGAAGTCGGGGTGCGCCCCCCTTTTGGTGCACAGTCCGAACGGCGGGAAGATCAGCCAAGTACCGGTGCGCAACCCGACTTCGCAGCGAAGTCGGGGTGCGCCCTTTGACCGGTGCGCAGTTGGGCAAGATTCATCAAGCAAGCCAGAATTTGGCTAAGGCACGGAGGCCTCCCCAACTGCGTTGTTTCCCACCTGCGCTACCCGACAGCGCTCTGATCCCGGGCGAAGTTGGACAAACTGCCTTTCAAGGCAGACAGGTGTCACTCGTCAAAATTCGACAAGTGTCCAGCCTCGGGATTCGGACCAAGATATGACGGGATAAAGGACAAGCATGGGCTGCACTACCTACGCCAGCTGCCCCCATTTAAGCTGATGTGAAGTTTCATCTACCGCAGCTACCCACATTCCTGCTGACCAGAGGTTTGACCGCATGCATTGCCACGTAGGTGTACAGCTTTCAAGGAGACCTTGCTGCAGGTACAATCCTCGTCGACAGGAGTCAGCATCAGCAGCTCCTCAGCCGCTTGTGTCAGCTATTGTCTTGTCTGGGACTTTGTGCCCGCAAATGTAATCGAGGGGAACTTGAGGCTATAAATAGCCATACAATTTCATTGTAAAGGGGGAAGGGGAATATACTGCTAGGGAACCATTGTAGCTGTGCGTTTGCTTCTAAATACAAGATACATACTTGGCTCTGCTTACTGTCTTCATTTTGTATGTTGCCTCTCCTTGTCATTTCTGCCTCATGTTTCTTATTTCATTGCTTACTGTTGTACTGAACTCTGGACTCCAGTATTTGGTGATTAAGTATTCCTGGAATGCATAGATAGAGGATACATAGGATGAATGATAGCTGTAGTTTCATTATGTGTTTTGTATAGGAATGTTGTTAGTAGTGGTGATTGATCGTTGTCGTGCTGCTTATTCCCCCCGCCCAACTCAAATCACATTTGGATTCTCTTTTTGCATGTGTATCTCTTTCCCTGCACTCTTAGCTTGGCACGGAAGGCATCCCTTCCTTCCGGCCTTTCAATTTGGTGGGCGAATCTGGGGCGCATTATACCAAATCCTTTCCTCATGGCAGATTCGTAACCAACAGGAACATCAATCCTAATTGATGGGAGATCCCAAATGGTGCCTTACTCTTGGGCGCAGAGTCAAAATTGAGATAGCCACACAACAAAATTGATGCTTCTAAAGGAAAAAGTGTTAGTGCTTGCAGCGACATGTAGACTGATGAGGATAAGAATACTAGTGTTATGTCAGTGACCTTCAAAATAAGGGTTTTCTTATTAGAGGTGAGATGGGCAAAGCAGAAAAAGTGAAGCGAATTTGAGAAGCAGAAACAGAAGAAATAAGGGGGGAAGAGAGAATAGTGATAGTAGAAGAAACAAAGGAGGTGGAGGTGAAGTGATCATGAGGTAGATGGTGGAAGAAAGGGATGAGAAGAAGCGAGACCCAGAGATGTCTCTTGACGAGATTTCTTTTCTTTTCTTTTCTTTTTTGGACTAGGCGAGAGTTTATTTTAAAATATATATATATATATATATGATGAGAAGAAGCAGGAACCTAAGTGTCTCTTGTGAGATTTATTTTCTTTTCTTTTTGGCTTAGGCGAGACAGTTGTTTTTTAATAATATATTTTAAGTAAGTATGTAAGGATTTTCTTTATATGGAAAGGGAAAAACCTTAAATAGGAAAATAGAGGTTTTGTTTTCCGTTTTTTTTTGGGAGGTGGGGCAGAGGGTGGAATCAAAAAAGAACTGACAAATAAGGGGGTATTGAACGTCCTAGTTTGGGATTTTCGCTCGAACAGGACAGTTTCTTTTTCCCTTTTTTTGGGGACGCTCCCAAAATTTTTATTTTTTTCCTTTTGTTGGGCTAAGTTGGATGCTTGGTACAAGCGAGTCACTCTGCTTCTTTGTGCCCCTTGGATAAAGTTTTTGCCCTAAAGGGGGTTGCTTGAAAATGGCAGAAATGTCCGCACTATCAAAATGAACTTCCAAGAATCCTCTTCCAACAAACAAAACCGTGGATTAAGTTATTTTTGCATGTACTCAAATGGGTCTTTCACAAAACAGAAATTTGTTAAGAATATTGTTGATGGCAAAAGCACTTCCCAAAACCCTCGTGCTATGGAAAACTATAGTTCAAATGCTGTTTTTGAAATCTTAAACCACACACTATATCTTTTTCACTTGTGCTCAAATGGGTCTTTCGAGGCATCTAACTCCGCTGAGTGGATCAATGGTAGCAAACGATTTCCTAAAACCCTCATGCTACTGAAAACTGCAGCACAAACATTGTTTTTGAAGTCTAAGACCACATGTTATATTTTCCCCCTTCGTGCTCAAATGGGTCTTTCGCAAAA
This sequence comes from Wollemia nobilis, assembly GCA_028583015.1. Lineage (NCBI taxonomy): Eukaryota > Viridiplantae > Streptophyta > Pinopsida > Araucariales > Araucariaceae > Wollemia > Wollemia nobilis. The sequence continues at coordinate 61,922 of JAQPPZ010001067.1, forward strand.
TCTGAATCCATTGACAGGGTCAATGGTTGCGGAAAATCTCACCTGAGTGAAGTTGTGAGCCCTTGCACAATGAAAAGTAAAAGTGATTTGTGAAAATTACTCTACTCCTTTTATCAACAATGGCTGTTTATTTTATTTTTATTTTTTTGTTGGGGGGGAAGGGGGTTAGAAACGGATTGACAAAAGACAAAGATGTCGAACATCCCAAATTAGAATTTTTGCTCAAACAAGTCTTTTTTTTTAATAATTAAAAAAAAGGGGCACCCTTGCAGCAAGGCATGCCATAACAGGGTGTCCTTGCAATGGGGCGCTCCACTCAAAGTGGAGTGCCCTCGGTTTCCTTTTTCTAATTTCCTAAGCCAAGCAATGCTCGGGCAAGCAGTGCTCCCTTGAACGGAACCACGTTCGAACAACAGACTAGGCCAACAATGCGAACGACAATTAATTGAACGACAATATTTCCTCCGCTTGAATGGCGCTCCAATTCCTAGCTCCAACAGCACCTAAGTCTTCACTCAATTTCAACAACAAACTTATATGGACGGCATTTTACAACATGCACTTGGACGGCACATGAACAATTATACGACAGTAATACTAATCACATGCATGGCAATATACACGTGAACAATCAATTGCTAATCAACAACTGACTTGATCGACAATGCCAATGATCACTTGTCGGTACCACATCCTTCATCCGAATAGCACTACTATGTGAACGGCACCTCGTTCATAGCTCCACTCGAGTGGCGAGGATCATTTCACTTGAATGATATTCACGTTCTCCCACTTGAACGTTGGTCAACTTTTTGCTCTATCAACCCTCAAAATGGCAATTGCCTGCAATCACTGGACACGAACGTCACTCCCCACGACGTCTCTGGTTGGACTCCAACCACTCCACCTACAATGCTGCACAAATGCCAGTCTATGCAATCTACAACATACAATGCAATCACCATTCAAACATATATACATAGAACAAAAATTGAGGTGGAGAGTTAATGTTATTGTCAATATGCCTGTTGGTTGTATATAACATATTGCGACTGGACATCTATCCTCAAGCCTCCCTCTTCCTCCTCTTCTCCCTCTCTCTCTTATATTTCTCTATGCTGGCCTTTTCCCATTCTTTTTCCTGCCAATTCCTTCCCTCTTATTTCTCTATGTATACCGTTCTCTCTTCCTCTCCTCTCCTTTTTTATTCTTATACAGAACACTGGCACTTATCCAAACGGTTTGCCCAACCGTAAATAATAAACCTTTAATTTAATAAAATTTTATATGTTGGATGCTTCACATCACCTTCTTCCACACACCTGCTATTGTTCTCCATAGCGTTAAACTATTGGAATGTAGGCCCTACCTCAGCCTTACCAAAATCGTGGGAAACCTAGCTATTGTTAGAATTATCGTCTACCTATTGCTTAGCATGATTCCCTCACATGAACTCTTCTCAACACCCTTGGAACTCGTAAATGTATCCATATCTATTGCTCGAACAATGTTTGTATCCAGGGTAGAACTACATGTTTCATACTTTGGAGGAAAAATCTGTTTCCATTTCTGCTACAAGCTCTTCCTCTTCTAATGAAAACACGCATGCCATGTACTCTGCTTCAACCTTTGAATTCTCATCCGCAAATCCTTGTTGTCCACCTCAATTTCTCTCTTCGGTTCACAAGATGTTCTATTGATTTGGTAGCCTTCTTTTGGGATTTCTTCTTTGAGTAAGGGAAACACTTCCACTAATGGGGGCTCATCAAATGACTCTTCCAGTCTCTCTAGTTTTCCTCCCTTATGTATCATTTCAATAGTGCCCAGTATAATAGTCTCATGTTTTGGTTGTGGATTCTCCTCCATCACTTCTACAGATTCTCCTCTTCTATCCAACAGGACAAACACTTCAGTCTTCTCTATCAGCTCTAGCCCTTCATCTTCAGATTCTTCTTTTACTATCTCGGGCTCAATCATTGATGAAGGGGAACATGACTCTTGATTATCAATTATCTTCATAGGATTTGTACTTTAGGAGATACCCCTGCGGATTGCAAGCAGCACCCTTACCTCGCCCTTTTCTCCTTGATGGAAATCTCTCCGAGTTCTCAAGGAGGCCGAAGGAGCTGGCATTTTCAAGTTGGCCAACATTCAGATACAGATAGACAGGCTCCCCCTTATTCCTTGGGTGTTCTATGCCCTCTCAGAATAGTAAGGAGAAGATACTCCACGAGATCCAGAAGGATGTTTGTCTCCAGTACACCAGATGCACATGGATCTCTCATGCTGCCCCTCTTTCCCCCAAGTTGTATTTCTACCACAAGCACTTTCTACAGATTCAAGAGGGCAGAATAGTTCCTCCTCAATACCTTCAGCAACACACAATGCATAGTCTTCAGATCCAAATTGGGCAACTCAGGGTGTGTTCTCACCAACTCAGATCACCATATTTCAATGGAGGAGCAGGTTTGCTTATTTTGCTCCCTGGGTGAAGTTGAAACCCTGCATCACTTTATGTTTTGCTCTCCCATTTACTATGAGATCTAAGGCAGATTCAATTGCCTTTTCAGGGACAACTCTCGATATGTTTCTACCTTCTTTAGGTACCTTGACCAGCGATGTCTTGCACTTTCTTAGGGAGACAACTCAATTTCATCAACATAAAAGCTCTCCTCCAGATGGATCTCGCCCCCCTCATCATCGGCTCTTTACAACCTACTTTACCAGCTCTGAGGGACCAGGTGACACCAAACGGAAACGCCCCACATCATCCAGTTTGGACGAAAGCAGGGCCACTAAACAATGCACCCACAGTTTGTTAGGGTCCCGACCTAAATATGGACAAAGACAGATCATGGACTTCTTCAGCACTAATACTTCGGCCTCGACTATTAGGAGAAATTAGTTTTTGGGGTTTTTGGAGCTTGCCCCTCCCGAGCTGCTCCCTCACCCCTCCCTCTCTCTGTTCTTCTTGGCGTGCACTCCACTCTTTTGAACTGCAACCTTCCCCCTCCTCTTTTCTCTCTTCTCTTTTCCCTTTCTCTTTGGCCCAATTGTCAAGTTGCGTCTTGTATTTATCTTCGGTTTTTTCGTTGTTGGGCTTTTTAGCTTGCTAGCTGGCAGTCATTATTGTCCTTATAGTCCCTTGGGTCTTTTTTGGCCAACAGTGGACATTAATAATATTTCTTTTCTTTTCTTGATGCTCAAACAAGGAATCTCCTACAAGAATTATCGACCCATTGGAGAGGTTACTATACATGATAGCACTTCGGGAAAATGTGCAATTTCCACCCACTAAGGATGTTTCGAATATCAAATGGACTTGCATTATGTCAGCCTAAGTTACAAACATTTAACTCATTGTTGGTTGGTTCATCATGGATTGGTAAGTCATTGGTTGACCGAATACGATAGGCTGATTCACCATATAGTTTTGTGCCTAACCAATCATCCAAAAAATTTCCTATTGGGTATCGGCCAGTTCCTTTGATCAGTCATTTGAATTGAGGAGATATCATGTTCCCTTCATTGAGTTCATATTCCTGTGTATAGAGTGATTAAAGAGTTGAAACCATATGCTTGAGTTCGTTTAGCTGCATTTGCAATTCTTGTTGTTCCTGAGGGGCTAGTTGACACTAGGGATTTTGGGGAAACAATGGATATTGGGGCAACTACTAAGGGGAAGGGTGTTGGATCTGTGGACAGGGCATTTGGGTTGTATGGATAGAGTACCCTTGCTAAGCAAATGTTGGAAGTTTTTGTTGGTGAATAAATTGGTATGGTTAAGCTACCTGCCCGTATTGTACAGGTTGAACATACTGTCTTGGTCCATGTGACACTTGGTATATAGGTGGTCCTATAGGGACATAAGCAAGTTGTTGAAGGATTTGATGACTTGGTAACCAAGACATCCCTGTCATTATTTGGGTGTTTTCACATTCATGAAAAAAGGAGAAGAAACCTCTAAAATCACACCAAAGAATGGAAAAGAAAAACAAGGCGCACTAACCACAAAGAGAAACAAATGGAAAAACAGGGCACACGAGAGCAAGCCGCTCCAACATGCAAGTTGATTTAACAAGTGAAGCACTCCAAAAAGCGAGTCGCTCGAGGAGCAAGGTGCTCCAGTGAACAGGGAGTGGGTCGCTTGAGGAGCAATGTCACTTGAAGAGCGAGGTGCTCGAGAAGCAAGGTCGATCGGGAAGCAAGGTCACTCGGAGAGCAGGTCCCTTGAGGAGTGAAATTCCTTGGAGAGTGAGGTGCTTGTGGAGTGAGGTCACTTTAAGAGCAGGTTGCTCAAGACTCGAGGAGTGAGGTCACTTTGAAAACGTATTGCTTGAATTGTTTTTTGTCTGTTTCACACAATCTCATTCTTGCTCACACCTGGCTTCACCTATTTCCGCTTTAGTCCTTTCCTAAAAAGCGAGATTCACAAATCACAATTTAGGCAGGATTTTGGATTAAAAACGGATGCCATTTGCATGAAAAATTACGAAGTATGAAATCTGAAACGAAACACAACTCGTAAATTTTAACGCAAAAGATTTTTTAGTTTTGTGCGTATTAGTGTAACATACAACCCTTTTTGTAGATATGGAAGGATATGAAGTTTACTCATGTAGATCTTCAAAATTATGTGCGGGTGGGGTAAGATCGATTTCATATTGAAATTGCACTTGTGTGTCCCACCGGGTGTGCCAGAACCGTTGACCTCACACATAGTGGGCGTTTCTTTATGGGGTGAATTGGATTCATCCCACCGAGCACACCAAAACTCACACGTAGTGGGTGTTTATTCGTGGGGCGAATCAAATTCGTCCCATCGGAAGTGCCAAAACTATTGAACACAGAAATCGGCAAGTACATTTTGCCCCCGTGACCGCAGTACAACAAATGGATGCGGAGGTTTCTACTCTTAAAAAATTTGGATCTCGGATCGGTTCCCTTTTACTTTCTAACTGATCTGAAAACAACGAAAGAAACTAATCTAAAATGCAAAAAAAAAAAATCTGATCTACTTTGTGTAAGAGAAAAGGGTGTAAGAGAAAAGGGTGCAAGAGAAAAGAGATGTAAAATACAATCGAAGCCATAGCAAGATCTAATTTTGGTGCAATTGGTAGTTTGAGCATAAATCCAAATAACTTCAGCTTGTAAGATCTTTGAATAACCTGCAATAACAAAGAAAAGAGAAGGACTAACAACGGAAAGGAGGGCATAGCCACTAGTTTCACACATCCATGAGACAAAGAGTCAGAGACATGATTGAATCAGAATGCCACGCACAACTCTTTTATTGAATTTGCAATTTGAAGTTTCAATACAATCTTACTCCAAAGAGAAGCTCTGACATGCTTGAAGGCCAAAAGAACCTTACAAAAAGAATTTAGCTCTTATTTATACTTTAACTTGTAGCCACAAAATGGACTACATACAATGTACCAAGGTGATAATTACGAGATGATAACATCATCCCTATCTCTTTACTAAAGATAGGCACGGAGCGAGGCGCCCTGGCAGCAGGTCGCTCTAAGAATGGGGTGCTCGGAGAGTGAGGTTTTCTCTAGTGAGTGGGGCTCCCTCTTACAAACATTTAACCAATTCTTGATGTTTGTCCTACTTTGTCTTTTGCCACAACTTGTGTGGTGGACCTCAGAGTGGGTCGCCTGCAAAGCGGGTCACTCGGAGAGCGGGTCACTATGAGAGCAAGGTGCTCGGAGAGAGGGTTGCTCTAGAGAGCAGGACGCCCTCTTCCAAACACTTAAACCAATTCTTAATTTCTGTCCTGCTCTGTCTTTTGCCTCAATTTGTGCGACGGACCTCCGTTTGGGGAATGAGGTCATTCGGAGAGGGGGTCGCTTTTAAGAGCAATGATCCCTCTTCCAAACACTTAACCAATTCTTGATTTCTGCCATTCTTTGTCTTTTGCCTTAGTTTGTGCGATGGAACTCCATTTGGGGAGCAAGGTCACTCGAAGAGCAAGGCACTCGAAGATCGGATTGCTATGAGAGCGAGGCGCTCAGAGAGCGAGTCACTTAGGAGAGTGGGGCACCGACCTCCATTCGGGGAGCGAGGTTGCTCGAAAAGCGAGTTGCTCGGAGAGCAAGGCACTTTAGGGATGGTATCGCTCAGAGTGCAAGGCTCTTGAAGAGGGGGTTGCTATGAAAGTGAGGAGCTTGGAGAATAAGTCACTATGAGAGCAAGGTGCTCAAAGAGCAGGTCACTCTGGAGAGTGGGGCGCCCTCTTTCAAACACTTAACCAATTCTTGATTTCTACCATCCTCTGTATTCTGCCTCAGCTTGTGTAATAGACCTCCATTTGGGGAGAGAGTTCGCTCGGAAAGTGGGTCGCTCTAGACAGCGAAGTGCTCGATGAGTGAGACGCTTCAGGGAGCAAGCACTTTATGGAATGGAAAATGCTAAAAAAGAAGCATCTGTGATGTCTGGCTTGTTCTCTTCACATTGTCCATACTAATTGTGTGACAAAACTTGTTTTGGAAGCAAGGGTAATAGTCAGCTAATACACTTCCAAATATAGTAGAGGCTATTGGGTGTGTTTCTACTCTTTAGACGCAAGTGAAGTTTGGCCATATTCCACATGAGCATGATGGAGTTCTTAATGGTTTTGCTAAATGGGAATCTCCCAAAATGATGGAAAAGTCAACTCTTCCCATGCTCCTTTTGAAAATGACATCACAAGTCTTCTTTCCAAAGATGCGTATGAGAATGGTTTTTAATTAAACTTCTTGGAAAAGGCCTAAGAATTCCGTAGGCTCCCCCAAAGTCAAAATGGTTTACTTTCGCAAGACCATAGGGGGAATTCCCTAACGATAATAAACAATACTTGCCCCAATCCCTTTCCATTCACGTAGGATTTATGAAAGAAATTAAGGTGAGTCTGTGCAGCACTACAAGCTGCCAATTTGAAGCATGCGGAGAAATGACAAGGGTGCATGCAGAGGGAACATGGTAGCTTTGTTCTCACTTCTATTTCCCAATGACTTGAGTTGGAGACATCTTGACAGCCTTTTACTTCACCTCTAACATGGTAACTGCTTAGGATTTGGAGATTTTCTTTTTCAAGGCTTTTCTGCATAGTGCACTATCTTCCTGGGACAAAGGCCTAATTTGGTTTCTGTTAGAGCTGTTGGTGAGATCTCAAGGACTAACCACTTAGTTCTCCTCTTTTCTTGCCTGTGGACTCTTAGGAGGTCTGACATGAAGGCTGAGAGAGATGGTACAAGGGCTCCTTTTGCCAGCTTTAAGCCACATGGAAATTTCCATGATCCAGATCAAGCATTACCAAAAGGATGTATACTGTCTGGTAAATAAGAGGAAGTGGTACATACGAGAACAGCATTTGGAAGATATAACTAAACAAAAAGCTAACTATTTTCCACCCTAGCAGAACCGAGATTTACAAGAATATCTTGAAAGGGGAAACCAACTAGTTAAGGCTGTTGAGGAGCTGTCTGACTCGGAAGTCCAGGGCCCCATTTTAGAAGATTCTGGGACCACCTGCTGGAGGAATAATGTGTTTACTAAGGCAGAGGTGGTGGCGGAGATATATTAGTTAAAAATTAATAATGCAGTAGGTTTAGGCTGCTATATCAAGAATAATCGAGAGAACGTCACCAAGAAACTCAGTGTGCTCTCATCATGGAAATCCGAGCAGTTGAAGTGTGGGTTAAGGAAATTGTTGTAGAAGTCCAACACCTAGTTTCTGAGTTTGGAGTTGCAAAAGGGCAGCCAAGCCATTCTCTATGGTCAGAGAATTCAGGTAAAAATACCACTCGTCCTCCAAAGCTAATTATTTCAATTCTGCTGCTAATATGGAAATTCCCATCTCTGAAAATAAGGTATCCAAGAAGCTCCCCAATTTGTGCGCAAAATTTGAAAAAAAAAGCTATTTTTAAGGTTGGGATAAGCAACTGGGAGCAATGCCTGTTGTCTGCGGAACACTTGGTGCCTTTCAGGCTAATTCCCTGGATAATCAAAAGCCTCTCTTGGAAAACTTTGTTTAGGAGTTTGGTAAAGGGGACCATTCGGAGGATTTCTCTCAGTTGATTACTGTTATCTATGATGTTAGCCACATCAATTCCTGGATCCACAAAGCCATTCTTGCTACCTTCAGCATCATTCGCGATGTCTGAGAAGGGACCTGGGGAATTGATAAAAAGGTGTTCAGGCTTATTTCAGGGAAGCCATGAAAGGGACTTGCTTTCAGATTCCAAGACTGACAATACTGGAAATGGGGGGAACTCTGGCTCTACACCAGCAAAGTGACGGTTTGTTGTTTGTTGCATGCGGTTTCAGTTAGTTTTACAGTTGCTTTTGAGTACTTGAACTTGGATGTTGTGTGTTTTGAGTCTGGAAATGGCAGTCCTGTTTAGACAAGTGGTTAGATGCAGTATTAGAAATATTTCAGCTTCCATTAATGCATCTTTTGAATCTACTGAGAAAACTATTTCATGAATAATTATCTGGAAATCAGTGAGATTTAGGATTTTACTGTGTCTAAGCTTATAGTTCATATAATTATTTTTTACTTTGTCATAACACAAACCAAAAATAAATTAAAATTCAAGGTGAAAATAAATTATACCTGTCCAATGTCAGATAGTAATAGATCATCATCTACTTCACGCTCCAACGCAACATCTGTTATTGAAGTATTAAACTCGGTAAATATTGATATTTTTAAATACCACAAAATTAACATCCTACAAGATCATAGGCTTATATGATCTCTTACCAAGCATGGATGGGGAAATATCAAATCCAATCCAGTGATGACCATTTTCCGATATAGTCTCCCCACTAAGTCCTGAACCACAACCTGCAAATATGATATAAAATATCAATTACACATTCTCAAGGTACTCAACTAAGTCCTGAACCACAACCTGCAAACATGATATAAAATATCAATTACACATTCTCAAGGTAGTCATCTAAGTCCTGAACCACAACCTGCAAACATGATATAAAATATCAATTACACATTCTCAAGGTACTCAACTAATCATGTTTTCTCATCGTCCTAGTTGCAAATAAGTTTTAAGGAGATAACCTACCAATATCGAGCAAAAGCTTAGGTATTCCATCATCTGGTAAAGCTAGAAGCTCCAGAGCTCTCTCTGTCAACTTTGCCTTCCATGCACAAACACAAAATATATAAAGAAACATAATTTTGCTTGCTTACTGGCATTTTATGTACAACAACTTGAAAAAAATATTAATATATGTCTATGTAGGGCATATTGTTTCAAATATAAGTTGCATGAAACTTGGAAATGGATGAACTTTCCAAAACATAAACGCCTTACAAAATGTGAGTCCTCAAACCCTTTGGAAACACGGAAATAGAAGAGGAAATGTCTAATTAAAAAATTTGTACACAAAATTGGATTAAAGAGATCACAAATGAATGAAAACACGTTTAATTATTACATCTCTTTTGGAGTACAATGGTTAATGTCAAAGCTTAATCTTATAGATCAGGCTATACATGCCATCCAAAACTAAACTAAATGGGATACACTATATTATAAACTTTGTTCTTACTCTTCGAAGTCATGAAAATCAGTACCAAAACCAACAGAAGACCGAACTCATGTGGCTTCATTAGCAAGTGTATGAGGACTTTCATCATCCTCAAGACCAAGTGCAGCCATGGTGAAACGAATCTGCCTGCAACAATAAAATTAACACAGAAAATATGCACCAAAATGGGAAATGGAGCACAAATTTTATTAATTGCTTGGAAGATTACACTATCACAGGCCACTTCAAGCGGGCTACCTCCTTCGAAACTCCTAATACAAAAATGCAATTTTTCCTCCCTCTTCTCTCATTATGCAATTTTTCCTCCCTCTTCTCTCATTACAATCCAATATATAATAAGGAACCATACAATGTCTTACAAACCCTAACCCTAACCCTAAATAGACTTTGGGCCCCACTAATTACAATAATTAAATAGTTAGGACATAAGCATCCTAAGATGCCCTGCCCCTTCAAAAGCTTTGTCCTAAAAGCTTAAAATGCAGAAACTGTTGTTGAAGCTGGTGGAGTGGGTCCCGTGTTGCATCTTCCAACTGTAAACTCAGCCAGTGCACCAACGATTCAATGAGAGTGCAATTACGAAGTTGGCAAAACCAGCAATCCAAGATTGTCACTGGTTCACGAAGAATTGAGCCTTCACTTTCAAGCTCAAGCATGGTTGTTTGTAACTGAACATGTTGACCAAGGACCTTCTTCAAACAAGAGACATGAAAAAATAGGTAGATCTTGGAGATGGATGGAAGGTCCGATTTATAAGCCACTGATACAATGCATTGCAAAATGTGATAAGACCTATAGAATTTGGGAGCTAATTTGTGGCGGCCTTTTATCTTCAAGGTCGTTTGCTTATAGGGCTGCAAACGTAAAAACACCATATCACCTTTAACAAAGGACCACTCAGAGCGGTGCTGATCAACTTGTTTCTTCATTCGATTTTGGGCCACTGTCAGGTTGTCCTTGAGAACTCGCATAATGCTCTCACGAGTGGAGAGAGAGGAATCCAGAGCTTGTACCTTAGAGTTACCTGGAATGTAGGAAAGGAGTGAGGGTGGTGATTGCAATTTGCCCATACACTGCTCCATAAGGTGTCATCTTCGTCGCCATATAATGTGTTGTTGTACCACCATTATGCCAGGGGCAACCATTTGAGCCACCGAGTCTATTGCTCAAAGGCAAAGCAACAAAAGTAGGTCTCTAGGCACTTGTTGACAATTTCCATTTGGCCATCAGTTTGTGCCGAGCTCATGTTATGGTGTGTTCCTTAGAGCTTAAAGAGTTCCTTCCAAAAGGTGCTAGTGGATGTCAGATCCCGATCAAATACTGTAGAAGTTGGAAGTCCATAGAGGCAAAGGATTTGATCAACGAAGGTTTGGGCAACAGTATAGGATTTATATGGTTGAGAAAGTGAACAAAAGTGGGCATACTTGGAGAAATAGTCCACCACAAAAATGACTGATTTTTCTCCTAAAACTTGGGTATTCCTTCATTGAAATCCATGGATATATCGGTCCAAACTCTTGTTGAAATTGGTAGGGGTTGAAAAAGCCCTAGGGTCTTAACTATTTCTCACTTGTGACGTTGACAAGTGTTGCATTCTTACACAAAGCATTTGATATCCTGTTTCATGCATGTCCAAAAGAAATTCTAACGAACTCTTCCATAGGTCTTGAGAAATCCAAAATGCCTAGTGGATGGAGAAGCATGAAATTCCTACAAGAATTGAGCATAGATAGCTGAATTAGAAATTAACATAATACGTCCTTTGTAGCGTAAATAATTTCCATCCCAAGAGTAATCAGATTTGCTGCTCGAATCGGAAGTGTGATCTGTTGAAGGAGTTGTTGAACCGAAACATCTTGATGTCATTCCTATTGAACCTCCTGCACCCAATTGGGTATTGTTAAGGAACAGCAGAGCTTCAAATTTGTATGAGAGAGCGTCAACAACTGCATTATCCTTACCCTTCTTATATACAATCTCGTAATCATAGGCTAATAGTTTAGAGACCCACTTTTGTTGTTCTGAAGAGGAAACACACTGCTCCAAGAAGTATTTAAAGCTATGATGATTGGTCTTAATATGAAAGTGTTGACCCACAAATGAGGATGCCATTTAGTCACCGCATGAAGTATGGTAAGCATCTCTTTCTCATAAGTTGATCTAGTCAAATTCTTCCCTGCAAGGACTTTTCTTGTAAAGGCCAAAGGTCGTCCTTATTGCATCAATACTGCTCTGATGCCAATTCCAGAGGCTTCACTCTCGATAGTTAAGGGTTTAGAGAAATCTGGCGTGACTGAGATGGGTGTTGTACACATAGCTTGCCTAAGAACATCAAAAGTTGTTGCAGCTGCCTTGGTCCATGCAAATGCATTCTTTTTTAGCAAGGTGGTCAGAGGGGCTACAATTTTACCGAAGTCCTTCACAAACTTACGATAATACCTTGTGAGCCCTAAATATCCACGAAGACTCTTGAGAGTTTTTGGTGTTGGCCAAGTCTGCATATCTTCAATCTTCTTGTGGTCCACCTTTACTCCTTTGGATGATACTATATAGCCAAGATACTCAATCTCTGGTTGCCCTAAGAAACGCTTGAAATGTTTGGCAAACAATTGGCTATCAACTAGAATTTGGTGTTGGAAGTATTACATTATTCGGTACCTTGCAAGTATATTGCAAGTACCAAGTAAATAATTTAGTTCAAGTCATGTAAATATTTGGAGTCTATAGTAGGTGTCATGTAAGAGGGGAGTTATGTAAATGTTTGTCTTTTAGTGTGTGTAATTATTAGAGGTTTGTTATTATGTGGAGTCAATAAAATATATTTCTCCCATGAGAAATATGAAGAGTTAGATCTCCCATGTGTTTGAGGAGATGAAGAGTTAGTGAAAGTAGAAAGGTCAAGAGTTGTGAATGTGAAGAGTCTCATATCCATGTTGTGTATATATTGAAGACAAAACATTGTAATATGTGAGATAGTGAGAACAAGTTGTGCAATACATTGAATTTGCATTGCTTGTGTTGAAATATTCATCAATAATATTATTCAGTAAGTTTTTTATTGAATGTATGCAATTGTGTGAATATTTTATATTACTAGATCCTGTGAGAATTGATTTGAATTGCTAATATTTGAAGTGTTTGATCCAAGTAAACTAAGTGTTCATCCCATGTTTTCCTATAGACCAAGATATCATCAAAGAAAACCAGAATGAATGTCCCAAGGAATGGACCAAATATCTCATTCATCAAGCTTTGGAATGTGGATGGGGCATTTGTAAGGCCAAAGGGCATGACAAGAAATTCATTTGACCTTCATGGGTGCACAAAGCAGTCTTGGGGATATCTTCTTCTCGAAGACGAATCTTGTGATATCCTTATCATAGGTCCAACTTTGAAAAGAGACAAGCCCCATGCAATTTATCAAGAAGTTCATCAATCACTAGAATTGGAAACTTATCCTCAATTGTGATCTTATTAATTCCCTGAAATCCACACACGAACACCATGAACCATCTTTCATTTTAATAGGACTGGTGAAGAATAGGGACTGACACTTGGCCCAATAATCCCTGCTTGGATTAATTCTTGCATCATCTTTTCAATCTTTGTTTTTTGCATACAAGGACAGCGATACGGCCGAATATTAGGGGGCATACTTCCTAGGCACAGCTAAATGGCATGGTCATGTGAACGACGAGGGGAAAGCTCATGCGGCTCATTGAAGACCGAGACATGGCGATCCAAGACTTCAATCAAATCAACAATGAACTAGAGTCAATAGACTCTATAAACTTCATGGTACAAAGTTAAGCCACAATGCCATGAGAACCCTTTTATAAAAGATTCTCCATGCGGTGGGAGCTTATGATGCTCGATGACCCTACTTGAATCTAAGAGTATATTGATGGCCATTCTCTTTAAATTGCATCCACATTTCAACAAAGTCCCATAAGATAGATCCTCAGGTGCGTAACCATTGGGCACCCAAAACCACATCGCAGCCACCTAAGGGTAGAACAAACATATCTGATTGCAAGTTGTAGTCCCGTATTGAGAGCCAAACATTCCTACATTTGACCTTACAAGGTAGTGTTCTCCCGTTGGCGATCATGACTTCAAAGTTGGAGCTTGGATACACATAGCAATATGCTTTTTTGGCAATTAGAGGATCCAAGAAGTTATCAATACTGCCATTGTTTGTAAGAATAGTGAGGGGATGCTACTTGAAGTACCCTCGAACCTTCATGGTTTGAGCTGTAGTAATCCCTACTAAGGCATGCACAAAAATTTTTGGTGTTGGATCCTCTTGGATGTCCTGCTCCTCCTCTATGTCCTTTGGTTGTCATTCTTCAAGTGGATCAAAATATTCAAAAGGAAGAGTTGACCCCACATCTAAGAGATAAAAAATTTGTTTCACACATTATATGCCCTCTGGAGTAATTTTCATTACAATTATAACACAGTGCCTTGTCACAAAAAACCTTCATCTCAGCCTCGTTGAAGCATTTGCTAGGTGTCATGCACGTGTTCTGATTGGGTGCACGAACAAGCGGTAGATTTCTAAGTGGTAGTGGTTTGTAGGTACATCGCTAAGCAGCAAATTTATCTTCGGCCAATTTAGCTAAGCCAATAGCATACATATGAAAGGTGTCAATTTATCTTGAGAATTGAACATTTTCACTTCTACCCTGATGTCCTCCTTCAACCCACTAATAAAAGAAATATGAAAGGTGTCATTGAGGCCTTCTTTCCTATTTGTCAATTTTTCAAATTGGGTTTGGTAGTCATAGACTGACCCAGTTTGTCAAAGTTTGGTTAATGCGTCCATGAAATCTTTATATGCACTGGGCCCAAAACGAACAAGCAGATTCCTACAGAATTCCTCCCAAGTAGGTGTGCCAGAGGTCTTCTCAAATCATTGATACCACTGAATGGATTCATGCTCCAAATTAAAGGAAGCAATGGATACCTTTTGCCAAAAAGGGGTGTGATTTAAGGAGAAATATTGTTCGACCCTATAAATCCAACTAGTGGGTTTATCTCTATCAAAGTGAGGGAAGTCCAACTTGGTTGTTGGTGGGGTGGTTGAAATGCAGGCACGTCAAGCCCTAAAGCTAGTCCCTGCCCTAAACCTGAAGCTTGTCCCTGTTTTGAATAGGATTGTCACGATAGCAGCAACTACGAGAATGCATCCTGTCATTGGTCATGTTTAGTGCTAAGCCCAAGGATCCTGGAGTCAATTTCGTCAATTCAATCCAATTTATCGAGTTTGCTCAAAGTTGAGAGGTTGTCCTTGATTTTATTAAGGTTTTCATTCACCTTTTCCAAGCAGAGTTCTTGACAACGGGTAGTTGGGGCCATATTGGGCACAAAAATGAAGTCCAAAAAGTGTGGAATGAGGGAAGGACAATATTTTTCTAAAGTGGGAAATGAGTGAATTAGGCAGACTTTGCAATTTAAAAAAAAAAATTGGGGCATCGGATGCGTTATTCTGAAAACAATAGAATTGATTTTACAGCAAGGTTTGAAACTCTAACTTGCAAGATATTGTTTGGCACTGGATCTTCACAAATTGAAGAAATTCACCGCACAAGCTCTTGAAACCCTAGCTTGTACGAAACGTTTTTGGCTTGGAGGTGCACGGCTAAAGAATAGCAGCCTAACAAATTGGATGCTCTGAGATGTCAATAACTGCTTCAAGCTGAAGATATCAAGAACTCAATAACGGGCCCCAAACTGTGGCTTCCTAGGGTTAAGGAAAAAATCTCACCGGCCACAAATGTTGTCTAAGCGAGTACCACTCTCTAAGTACCAACAACATACCTGATCTAGGTAGTTCTACTGATAATCCAGCCACGGATTTATCTCCAAACGACAACTCTTTGTATACACTCAAAAAGGGAAAAAATACAATAGGATACAAAACCGTCGACCGTTTTCACTGGCGACAGACTTAGAAATAGCTACTTGGGGGTTCCTAGGGTACCCAAAGTGAGTTTCTAGACAGATTTTGGCCCAAATACTTCCCCCAGTTGAGCGATCGAGACTTACACCTAATCCTATAAAAGGGTATTAACCTATTTCAGGAGTTGTTTAAGCACTATAATGAGTTTGTTTTTCAGATATATGGTTGTTGCTGCTACATAAATTGGCTGCATTGATGCCATGAAAAGCGGCCCTAGAAAGCCTCTAATACTAGATAAAACAAATCTGCCTACAACAATAACATTAACACAGAAAATATGCACCAAAATGGGAAATTAAGCACAAATTTCATTAATTGCTTGAAAAACTACACTATCACAGGACACTTCAAGGGGGCTACCTCCTTCAGAACTCCTAAAATAAAAATGCAATTTTCTCTCCCTCTTCCCTCATTACAATCCAATATATAATGCAGAATCATAAAATATCTTACAAACCCTAAACCCTAACCCTAAATAGACTTTGGGTCCCACTAATTGCAATGATTAAATAGTTAGGACATAAGGGTCCTAACACATAGACATATCTAAGTCAGGACTTTTAGGATCCACATACCAATCTTCTCATTGCCCTCTTACGTATTGTTCTTTCTTGCAAGATACAAGACAAAGATTAGAATGCAAAAAAAAACTAAGATCCTATCCTTTTTTTGTTTTGCTTCAGAAAGTGAGTGAACCCATATGTGCTTCAAATCCTCTTTGTCGCCAAAGAGCTTGCCAGGCACGCCAAGCCCTAAAGCTAGTCCCTGCCCTTAACCTGAAGCTTGTCCCTGTTTTGAATAGGATTGTCACAATAGCAGCAACTATGAGAATGCATCCTGTCATTGGTCATGTTTAGTGCTAAGCCCAAGGATCCTGGAGTCAATTTCCTCAATTCAATCCAATTTATCGAGTTTGCTCAAAGTTGAGAGGTTGTCCTTGATTTTATTAAGATTTTCATTCACCTTTTCCAAGAGAGTTCTTGACAACGGGTAGTTGGGGCCATATTGGGCACAAAAAGGAAGTCCAAAAAGTGTGGAATGAGGGAAGGACAATATTTTTCTAAAGTGGGAAATGAGTGAATTAGGCAGACTTTGCAATTTAAAAAAAAAAAAATTGGGGCATCGGATGCATTATTCTGAAAACAATAGAATTGATTTTACAGCAAGGTTTGAAACTCTAACTTGCAAGATATTGTTTGGCACTGGATCTTCACAAATTGAAGAAATTCACCGCACAAGCTCTTGAAACCCTAGCTTGTACGAAACGTTTTTGGCTTGGAGGTGCACGGCTAAAGAATAGCAGCCTAACAAATTGGATGCTCTGAGATGTCAATAACTGCTTCAAGCTGAAGATATCAAGAACTCAATAACGGGCCCCAAACTGTGGCTTCCTAGGGTTAAGGAAAAAATCTCACCGGCCACAAATGTTGTCTAAGCGAGTACCACTCTCTAAGTACCAACAACATACCTGATCTAGGTAGTTCTATTGATAATCCAGCCACGGATTTATCTCCAAATGACAACTCTTTGTATACACTCAAAAAGGGAAAAAAATACAACAGGATACGAAACCGTCGACCGTTTTCACTGGCGACAGACTTAGAAATAGCTACTTGGGGGTTCCTAGGGTACTCAAAGTGAGTTTCTAGACAGATTTTGGCCCAAATACTTCCCCAAATTGAGCGATCGAGACTTGCACCTAATCCTATAAAAGGGTATTAACCTATTTTAGGCGCTGTTTAAGCACTATAATGAGTTTGTTTTTCAGATCTATGGTTGTTGTTGCTACATAAATTGGCTGCATTGATGCCATGAAAAGCGGCCCTAGAAAGCCTCTAATACTAGATAAACCAAATCTGCCTACAACAATAACATTAACACAGAAAATAAGCACCAAAATGGGAAATTAAGCACAAATTTCATTAATTGCTTGAAAAACTACACTATCACAAGACACTTCAAGGGGGCTACCTCCTTCAGAACTCCTAAAATAAAAATGCAATTTTCTCTCCCTCTTCTCTTATTACAATCCAATATATAATGCGGAACCATAAAATATCTTACAAACCCTAAACCCTAACCCTAAATAGACTTTGGGTCCCACTAATTGCAATGATTAAATAGTTAGGACATAAGGGTCCTAACACATAAACATATCTATGTCAGGACTTTTAGGATCCACATACCAATCTTCTCATTGCCCTCTTATGTATTGTTCTTTCTTGCAAGATACAAGACAAAGATTAGAATGCAAAAAAAAACTAAGATCCTATACATTTTTTGTTTTGCTTCAGAAAGTGAGTGAACCCATATGTGCTTCAAATCCTCTTTGTCGCCAAAGAGCTTGCCACTTGTTTTAGATTCTTTGGCTTCATTGGTCCCAACCTATTATAATTTTCAGGTTATCCTTGTCTCGGAGATTTTAGTAACTTTATTTTTATTACAGTGGATCGTGTGCATCCCATGTGAGCCTTACGCAATAACCATGGAATCTTTAAAAACCTCAACTTTGCACTTTCTATTTTACTCAAAATGAAACATTGGAAATGTCTCTTAGAAATCCTAGCAAACATCAAAGGCTAAGATGACAAGTTTCCAAGAGTTTCCGAGGAGTTTCCAAAGAGTTCCTAAACTTCCAAGTTTCAGATATAGGAAAACAAGGGCTCCGTAGGAGTATTTTGTAATGTAACCTCAAATAGTATATGGCATATTAATATTCAACTGTTACTGCTTAAGTATAACAATCAATCAATACTTTTAAGAGTAGGCAACTTGTAGAACTTTCTTGAAATCAAACAATCCTCACATGAACATTGCAAACAACTTTGAAAAGAGTAAAGAAAAAAGAAAAGGTATACAATAAACTAAAGACAACATAGTACAGTTATTGGGGATTTTCATTCTAAAGCCGCAAATGTTTGTTCATCATATACAAAACACTTCATATCCAGAAAGAAGAAAATAGATTGCTTGTAAATATGAAATGGCCAAGAAAGTTAAACAAGGATTCACCCTATAGAAAAGAAATTCAAACAAGATGAACCAAAGAAAAAATTTCCTAAGGATTGTGGAGCAATACTAAGCATTGCACATGTTTATCAGGAAGCACAAAATGAATTAGGGTAAACAGATGAATGCAAAGCAGTTACTAGTACTAATGCTTGCAAACATATTATATCCAACCACATTATCCAATAGAATAGAGATCTGCAAAAATGATGGAGATGAGCAATCAAGCTAATATCATTACCCCATATCCACAAAAATTGACAACATAAGCAAGAAACATGTCTGAGAAGGAAGACAATATAAGATAACTCTAGAAACAGCAAGACTACATGAGAAACAAATATATTTTAGGCTGACATAAGAAGAGCAGAGGCAAACGCACAACACCATCATAAACTATGCTCAAGTCATGTGGACTTTTATATAGCATTTTTCACACTAAATTTAGTTTCAATTAAAAGAAAGGGTTCCATGCATCGTTTCAGCTCAATTTGCTTACGAGCTTTGACAAAATGCCTTCTACATCATGTCTTGATATCTACATTGCTTTTTGCAGATGATGTTGTTCTTCTTGTTCATACTCCTAAGGGCCTGCAAAGACAGTTGGATGCTCTTGCTCACTTTTGTGACTTAAAACAGCTGGCAGTCAATCTTAGCAAGACTAAGATGATGATCTTCAACACATCAAAGAGTACCCTATCTAAGTTTCAGTTCTTCTATGAGG
This sequence comes from Wollemia nobilis, assembly GCA_028583015.1. Classification (NCBI taxonomy): domain Eukaryota; kingdom Viridiplantae; phylum Streptophyta; class Pinopsida; order Araucariales; family Araucariaceae; genus Wollemia; species Wollemia nobilis. Next base: position 81,184 of record JAQPPZ010001067.1, read on the forward strand.
GTGAGTCCATTAAGATCACCATTACTTACACCTACTTGGGGGTTCAGTTTACAAGTCCCCTTAATCTTCGGCCAGCTTCACGGTCATGTCTTTACAAGGGATACACATCTCTCTGAGTATTGGAACGCCAATGTTTCCAACAGCACTGCCAAGATATACCTACAAAGATGAACCTCTTTGATTGCATCATCAAACTCACAGTCCTTTATGGATCTAAGATGTGGGATCCAAGTCAAGAGTGTATTGATTGGACCCTAATTGAGAGGGTCCAAACTATTTTGCTTCAGCAATTTATCGGCTACAGAAGAACAATTCCCCAATGTATTGTTCAAGATGAGTTTGGCACTCATCCTCTTCGCCTTTAGAGCATCTTCAAAATTATTTTTTGGCTTCATCAACTTAGATCCATGAATGACTTCACCTCAGGCCAAGAGAGATACCCATACTTCGTGCTTTGCTTCTTAGAATGCATTACCTCTAGGTGTACTTTTGGTCATCATCGTGGATGGTACTTGGAAGTTATTTCTCTTCTTTAGTCAATTAGCATCTCTATAGATCAATTACCTCAGTTCAAATACTCTTTAAATGCTCCATCCTGCCTTCTTCCTGATAAGAGGGTAATTAATCAAGCAGTAAGAGATGATGTTAATCAAAAATACATTCAGATCACTTGGGTCACTCCATCAAAACCTCTTTGTCCTACGTTGGCCTTCTATGCTAAACATATCATGAGGACTGAGAATGGCATTATTACTCATTCTAATTATGTCAAGCAACAATGAACAAACAACCTTAGGATTCCTCTTGGTGAACTCAGTGTATACTCACGTTAGTTGCGAGTGGAGACAAACCACCATTTTCCTCAAGAGGATAGGTTGTCTTTGCTATTTTCAAGAGGTGGAGTCTAAAGAACATTTCATCTTCAGGTGTCCTATTTATTACGAGATTCGAGGGAGGTACTATTGCTTGCATAGAGACTCAGGTGGATCGCTTGCCATTTTTTCAGCTATCCTGACAAAAGATGCTTGGCTCTTTACCTTAAGGAAGCTATCATTCTTTGGCATCAATTATTACAGGGGAGAAAAACTATTGCTCAACTAACACCTCGTTCTTTCACTCTATCTCTACAGTAGAGATTAATAAATGCTCATTTGAAGCTACAATTATCCAAAATGTTAATAACAATTGTATGCGCTCTTATCGACATACAAGAGTGGCTACTAGGACTTTAGTTATTTCTTCTTGCTTGCAACAAACAAGACTCAACTTACCAATTTTTTGTCCTCTTTTATTGGTTCCATAACCATGGATGCTAGAAGAGTCATGAGGGGTCAAACTCCATGTCCTCCCGGGTGTTGAGATTTACAATACTTTCCGAAAATATTCTGAAATATACATTCACCACAATCATATCTAGAAAATATGTAAGAGTGATTATAGATAGCATTAATAAATGTGTGTGTGTGGGACAGAGAGAGAGAGAGAGAGACGACACAAAAGGAATAAGGTGTTGGTAGGCATCCCACAATATTTCATTTATAAGGTGTTGGTAGACATCCCACAATATTTCATTTATAAGGTGTTGGTAGGCATCCCACAATATTTCATTTATATCATACAATGATTCTAATGATCAATCATTCCATAGTATTTATAGTGATACCAAATCCCCAATTAGATGTTAACCTCAAGCCGATATAACTTGACTTGAAGGTTAAATTACAATATAATAAATATATTACACCCTTTAATCAAGGTTATCCATAGAGGTGGATTAACCAATATCACTAAGGTTGAATATATGAAAGGTGCCCTTAGGCTTACATTAAGATGCTCGTAGGCTTACATAAATGATGTCCAAAGGCTTACATAAGTGATGCCCATAGGCTTACATAAATGATGCCCAAAGGCTTACATAAGTGATGCCCATAGGCTTACATATACACTTGCCTGTAGGCTACATCAGTAGTGCTCATAAGCACTCTTTCACACTTTTGGCCTTGGCCAAATAAGAACAGATTGCATATACTTCAACACCACAAGACCAGCTGAGGGGCCAAGGTGAGGAGATTAGAAGTAACATCCCCCCCCCAATAACGGATGCTCTAGTGGGCATCCGTTTTGCCATCTTCATCTTCATCATCAGAAAGCTTGTGTCCGGATCTTATGAATCCTGTCTCAATATTCTTCAATCTTGTTATGCAAATTTTGATGAAATGTCCTTCCCTTTAACAATACGAAATATTAGACTTGCCCTTGGACAATAAAGCTTTAGATTCCACTTATTTTAAGTCCTTTGGATGAGACTGTATATGAAAAAGAGCTCCAAAATTCATCATTGCAACTTCATAATGAACAAGAAGTTTAAAAAGTCCTTCAAGAGAAACAGGTTGTGGCTCTTGATAGTCATAGCATTCACATAAAGAACCAAGCCAACTATAATATTGGAAGTGATAGATTCTACATACTCTTCATCACCCTTTACCTTGCCTCCTATCATATGGCTTTGTAGAGAGATATATAGTCTTCAACATTACCAAAATATGAAATCTTGACATTGGAAAGCTCTGTCTTTATTCTATTAACTTCACTAGCAGTTACTTTTCCATAGAGATCCTTTAATTTTGTCCATACCTTAATAGGATCAGTCTTCTCTCTTATGTTACATCGGGTTCAACTAACATGAAAAAGAGACCACGTGCTTCTTCCTGCTCCTTAGAAAGCTCATGATCATTGAGTCCTTTTGTTTCATCATTAAAGATAAACCAAAGATTCTTACTTTTGAGTAATCTTGCAATTTGAACTAAACAGGTGCTACAATTTCGCCCATTTAAGCAAGCAACATATGCCAAAGGATCCATTTTGCACAAAAGTCCACACAAAACTATAACAAGTCCATAATCTAATGTCGCCATTGCATAGAGCTCGAAAAATCATGTGATATGTTAAAAAGAGACTCCAAATGCTTCCATATGCAAAAGTTATAACCTCCAAAAGGTTGGATCAATTAGCACTTAAATCATAATAAAATCTCAATGCCCAACCTTAGAAAATATTTTGCCAAATCAGGTACTACCACTTGGCAGATTTTGCAACTGACACTTGTCCAAAAACAAGTGGTTATTGCCTGCTTTTGATCGGCGAATAATAGTTTGAGAATTGGACTTATGTGATTGGTCGAAGATCCTCTTCATATAGATAGATAGATAGATAATTGTAATTAAAAAGAGGTTCGCAATTGACGAGGCTCGAACCAATGACCTTGCCCAAGCAAACAAGCAAACAAACCAACGTGCTATGTGCGTTTTGAAAAAGGAATGGAGCCAAGGCTCAAAACGCATGTAGCACGTTAGTTTGTTTGCCCATAGGAATGGAACCAAGGCTCAAACCCTTGTCTTGTTGGCTTTTACTGAGAAACCCAACCGCTACACTAGCCATTTGGACATGGTTTGAACATAAAGACAGCGATCCTCAACACAGAGTTAAGTACAAAAATGTATATGTTTGTCCCTTCATAGTCCATGAGCACGTGATTGCATGTTGATTGTTCTCCAAAAAGTTCTCCAAGGGATTTGAACAAGCAACCTCTTCACCAAAAGCAAGGTTACCAACCATTTTGTCACATGCACGGTTTGCAATTAAGAAGAAAAGCATAAAAGACCATTATACCGCTTGAAGATTCTTCAAAAGGGTTGTTTCCAGGTTTTGAACCAGCAACCTTTGGCGTCCAAACATTCTTAATCATTGCGTCATAGCATTTGCTTTGGTTTTGATGAGTGCAGCCATCATGTTGAAGGTCAAGGAGGGCACTTACACCAGCTCCTACATCACCCACAAGAGACGCCTTCTCAGAATCTACACCCTTATCAAAAAATTGGTCCTGGAGACTCGAACTTGCAACATGCTGCTTGTCAATGGAAATGCCTACCACCACGTTGCTCTCTCGGATGCAAGGGGGAGTTAAACTCGATTAATAGAAAAATGTATGTGTTTGACGACAAGGAAAAAGGATAAGTGAGCAAGAGTAGAACCTGCAACATCGAGGCCACCAAAGAACATGCCTATTGTTGCATTATGCCTCCGAACGCAACAGAGGTTTGTGTAGGCTTAGTTGACAGTTCACACAAAGAGGAAAAGAAAGGACGAAGAGTGCACACATCGAAGGGAATTTAACAGTGCAAAAGCGGATTTTTATGGCAGGAAAGGGCCTGGCACCTGAATTTGATTTTTGAAAATTCAAAAATTCAAAGCAAAAACACAAACCAAGCTCGCTCCGTTACCTTGAGAGTTTCTTCAATCACTTTAATGGAAAAGGTTTTTTCTAATCCCGAGTGATGTAGCTTCATTCTTTGCTCTGAAACCATGTGGAGATTTACAATACTTTCTAGAAACATTCCGAAACATACATTCACCACGATCATATCTTGAAAAGATAGAGCAATTGTAGATAGCATTGATAAACGAGAGAGAGAGAGAGAGAGAGAGAGAGAGAGACTACACGACAAGAATGTAGGGTGGAGCCCGTAGGCACCCCACAATATTTCACATATAACACACAATGACATTATGGATCAGTCATTAGGGGATATTTATAAAGATACCAAGTCCCCAATTAGAAGTTAACCTCAAGTCGACATGACTTGAAGGTTAAATTACAATATAATAAATATATTACACCCTCTAATCAAGGTTATCCATAGAGGTGAATTAACCAATATCACTAAGGGTGGAAATATGAAGGATGCCCGCAGGATTATATAAATGATGCTCAAACACTTATATAAGTGATGCCTATAGGCTTACATGAAGAAGGCCCATAGGCTTACATAAACACTTGCTCGTAGGCTATATCAATAGTGCTCATAAGTAGAAGGGCTTTTTTTGATGGCGGGAGCAACAGGAACGGCAGCAGGAGCAGCCGGAGCGGCAGCAGGCACAGCAGCAGGAGCTCAGCTTGGCGCAGATGCCGATGCAGGGCTGGAATCGAATCCAGCGCAGAGCGCTGGATTCTGGGCGGGCCCGGATCCTGGGGGCTCAGGCACGCCCGGGCCCGGGCCCGGGCCGGGCCCAGGCGGATCCGCAGCATGGTCGGCCGAAGGCCTAGTGTGCGATGGGTTCGGTGGGGTCGGGATTTTGGGCCCGCGGCCCATTCTCGGCGCTACCGTCTCGGAAGGCCTTGGGAAGGCCCCCCCCGCTCCAGGTCAAGGGCGGGCCCCGGGCGGGCATAAACCCTCTTATCAACAGGTTCTGGCGGGCAACAGATCCCCTGGTCGGGCCCTGGGAGTCGAGCTTTCCCTCCAAGGTACTCACATTTCCATCCAGGAGGAGGTTTACTCTTCCCTGGTTTCCGATTCTTCATCATCCCTGGTTGGGAAGTTCCTGGGCGGGCGCCCAGACATGGAGACGATCCGCAGATGGGCGGCCACCAAATGGAAGGTCTCTGGTCATATCCAGCTGGTTGCCCTGTCCAGAGGCTTTTTCATTATCAAACTCAACAACAGCGAGGATGCTGAGAAGATCCTGTCGGGCGGGCCCTGGTTCTTGGGTCGCAAAAGCCTTTTTCTCAGACGTTACGGTGCAGACTTCCACCCCAGCACCCAAAGCATCAACTTCGCCCCGATCTGGGTCCGCCTCCCGGACCTCCCCTTCCATCTGTGGCGTGAAGACGTCCTCAAGCTCATCGCCCAGTCGGTTGGAGATCTGGTGGCTTTTGATCCTGCGACCAAGGCCGGTTCTCGCATGGTGCATGCAAGGTTCTGTGCCAACGCCAACCTCGAATCTGAGCTCCCCTCCTCGGTGACCATCTCTTCTGGGTCCTTCTTCTGCGCCAAACCACGATCTACGAAAACAAACCTGCCTTCGCTCCTCTTGCAGTTCTCAAGGCCACCTCCCTCATCGGTGCCTGGCTTCCAGGAAGGCGGCAGGCCCTATTCCCAACCCCCGCCCAGTTCTGGTCGGGCCCCCTCCCAGGATCCTTCCCGTCCTACCCCTAGCACTCCCCCCAAGGAGGTCTCCCCTTCGGGCCCCCAGGCCCTCGGGCCCAGCTCGGAGAACCCTAACGACCCCTCCGGGGCCCCGATCCCCGATCCTCCCCCGCAGGTCATTCTGGCTCCGCAAGCCCCGGCTCCTTCCGAGATCCAACCTTCCCCCCCCAACCCCTTCGACCCCGGCCCCCGACCCTTCCCGGAACCTACCCCTTTGGTTTGTGGGTCCGAACAATCTAATGATGAGACCGAAGGCAGCTCTCCGTCTGATTCAGATGAAGTCAGCCCCAAGAGGACCCGGAGCAAATCCTTTGCCACAGATTTTGGCTCCAAAGGTAAACGAGGACGGCCCACCCGGTGTGAGCAACGATCAAGGATCACCGAGGATGATATCGCCAACGGGTCCCAGACTACGCTTCCTGATGCTGTCTCGAATCTTCGCAAGGCGGATGACGCCCGATCCAAACCTCCCACCCAGGCTGGAAAGGGGGGCAGGCGACCCCAAAAGGGTGCCAAATGAAGCTAATCTCCTGGAACATTAGGGGACTTAATGGAGTCCCCAAGAAAAGGATCCTCGGCCAACTCCGAAGGGATCACCGCCCGTCCTTCATCCTCCTCCAGGAGACCAAGATTGATGACGCCGCTGCTCGGCGAATAGCCCTTTCTACCTGGCGCAACTGCGAACTTCTCTCCACCCCCGCGGCTGGTTCAGCCGGGGGCCTCATGTGCATGTGGGACCCTCGATCTTTCGAGGGAAGGCTCATTTCTTCTTCGCCCAGAATCATGAACATCCTGATCCATTGCCTCAACTCTAAGCGTTCGTGGATCCTTTCCAACGTCTACGCTCCCAACGGTCCCGTTGAGAAAGCAAGGCTGCGGCGGGAGATCGGCTCGATGAGAGAAGCCTTCGCTCCCACGCCTCGGATCCTGGCCGGGGATTTCAACAGCCCCCTGTTTTCCTCTGACAAATGCGGGGGCTCAGAGGCCAGAACCAAAAGCATGGATGATTTTGGGGCCTTCACTGCCCACAATGAGCTCATGGATGTCAGTCTGAAGGGAGCCCGGTTCACGTGGTCCAACAAGAGAGCGGGTCCCAATCACATCCAGGTTAGGTTGGATAGAGTGTTCTTGTCCAAGGAAGCACTCCCCACCTTTGCTGACGCCTCCCTCTTGGCCCTCCCCAAAATCGGATCCGATCATTGCCCCCTCCTCAAGACTGATCATCGGCCCCCCCCAAGAGACCCTTCCGGTTTGAGTCCATGTGGCTTCACCATCCTGACCTCCGGGCCCAGGTCGGCTGCTGGTGGGCTCCCCCTGCCCCTGGCCGCCCCGCCGAGCAGGTCTCCCATAAGCTGAGACGCCTCAAGGAGCACCTCAAGACTTGGAACAAAGAAGTGTTCGGCAATATCTTCGAAAGCAAAGCGGCTATCAAAAATAAACTTGAGGACATTGAATCCAGATTCCAAGTTGGGTCTCAAGAGCCTGGCCTCAGGGAGGAGGAACGCACTGCCCTTTCCGAGTACCACAATGTCCTAGCCAGGGAAGAAACCTTCTGGAGGCAAAAGTCGCGTGCTCTTTGGATCCAAGATGGCGATGCAAACACCAAGTTCTTTCATGCTTCGACCCTTCGCAACAGGGGCTCCAACAGAATAGCCGAGTTGGTCGACAATAATGGCAGCATCATCAACAAGGAAGCGGACATCCAAGCCGAGGCAGTCCGCTTCTTCCAAGAGCTCCTGGGCGATGGACCTCCTATGTCCCCTGAGGCGGCCGACTCCCTCCTGGCCCACATCCCGACGTCCGTCCCAGCCGCGGCTAATGCTAAACTGGTCCAGGCCCTGTCGGACTCAGAAATCCATGCTACCACCTTTTCCATGAAGGCTGAGGCGGCTCCGAGCCCGGACGGGTTTCCTCCCCGCTTTTTCCAGAATTTCTGGGATATCGTGGGCCTTGACGTTTGTGCTGCCATCCGGGACCTGCAGTTTGCCAGATCCATCCCCAGGGGCATCAACTCTACATTCATAGCCCTGATCCCGAAGACCCAAGCCGCCAGGTCCCTGTCAGACTTCCGCCCCATCAGCCTGTGCAACGTCCTCTATAAAATTCTGACCAAAGCCATAACAACCCGCCTCAAAGACATCCTTCCCCTGATCATTTCCCCCTGCCAGGGAAGCTCCGTCAAAGGCGGGCTGATCACCGACGGGGTCATCATCATGCATGAGGCCATTCACTCAGTTGTCCTATCCAGAAAGGCCCATTTCCTGCTCAAGCTCGATATGAATAAAGCCTTTGACAGGGTCGACTGGAGCTTCTGTCCAAAGTCCTCCTCAAATTTGGGTTTCACCCCTCCCGGGTCCATCTCATCAGCAAGTGCGTGTCCTCCCCCTGGTTCTCTATCCTGGTCAATGGGTCCCCGACCGGGTTCTTCCCCAGTTCCAGAGGTCTCCGCCAATGTGATCCCCTATCCCCGATCCTCTTCATTATCCTGGCCGAGGCCCTGGGTCGCACCATTTCGAACGCTGTAACCCGCGACCTTATCTCGGGCATCAGGCCGGCGCAGGATCTCCCCCCCTGTCCCATCGGCAATTTGTGGACGACACCATTCCGGCCTCCTCGGCCTCGGTCCCTCAAGCTAAGGCCCTCAAGAGAATCCTTACCTTGTATGAGGAGGCGGCTGGGCAAAAGATCAACCTGCGCAAGAGCAAGATTTACTTCATCAACACCCCTGTGGCTAGGCAACTCAAAATCGGGCGGATCCTAGGCTGCTCCCCCGGCTCCCTCCCTTCCTCCTACCTCGGGCTTCCACTGTTCACAGGGGTGTCTTCCAAAGGGTTGTGGAGTGGGTTGATCGAGCGGATCCAAAGAAAACTCGCCCCCTGGAAAGGCCACCTTCTTTCTCAGGCCGGCAGAGCCACTCTCTTGGCATCCGTTCTCCAAAGCATTCCAATATACTTCATGTCGGTCTTCAGAATTCCGGCCTCCATTGCTAATCTCATCGAGCAAATCCAGAAACGGTTTCTCTGGTCGGGAGGCGAAGACAAAAAAAGGCTTCCCCTGGTCTCCTGGCCCCTAGTCTGCCGCCCCAAGGCTGAGGGAGGAATCGGGCTCAGACGGGTGGTTCCCATGAATCAGGCCCTTCTGTCCAAACATGCCTGGAAGGTCCATACCAATACCCCTGACGAATGGGTTGGCATTGTTCGAAGGAAATACTGTCACAGTCACCCCTTCCTCGGGGATTCCCAGCCCCGCGACGGATCTGCCTTCTGGAAGGCCCTGCTCTCCACCAGAGACATCGTTCAGCTTGGGACCAGATGGCTCCTTGGGGACGGCACCAAGATCGACTTCTGGGAGGACAGATGGATCCTCGACGAGGCCCTGAGCTCCGACAGAGATCTCCTTCTTCTCAGGCCTGGGCTAGCGGGCCGCGGGCCCAGAGTGTCTGAATACATGGCCCTGTGCCAGGGGCAGATCACTTGGAAACCCATCCTGAACCCCAGGTTCCCGCTTCAAGCTGCCGGACTTCAGCGCATCCTCAGTGCGACAGTCATTCCTTCTTTTGGCGCCAGTGACAGAATCGTGTGGCATGGCTCTCCTAGCGGCATCTTCTCTGTCAAGTCTACCTACCATATTCAGAGAACCCCTGGGGCTACCACCTTCCCGACCCAGATGGTCTGGGCCAAGAAATTAATCCCCAAAATTAGCCATTTCGTCTGGGCGGCCGCCCAAAACAAAATCCTCACGATCGAAAATCTGATCAAGCGTGGCTTCCAAATCCCCAACAGATGTTTCCTCTGCTGCGCCGCGTGGGAGTCTACCAACCACCTCTTCTTAAACTGCGCCTTCTCTTCCGTAGCTCTGGGCCTCATCCTTTCCCAGTTTTCCGTTCAGTGGGTGGCCCCCAATTCCATTTCCGACCTGCTACCCCAGTGGCCCACCCCCTTTGCCCATCCCCTCCTCCGCTTCCTCTGGAAGGCCTGCCTTCCCCATTTGCTCTGGCAGCTTTGGCTCGAGCGCAACCGGCGAGCCTTTTCCGCCCCGGCCTGCTCCCCCCAGAGGTTGGCCATCAAAGCGGTTTCCTTCGCCTCCGAGAATTCCCGCTTCATCCCCTTTTTTGCGGAGCCCAGGCGCTCGAGCGAAGCCTCCCTCCTCTCCTCCCTCGGCTTCCAGATCACCCCCCCTGTTTCCCCTCCCGCCCCTTCCCCCCGATCCCTGATCAGATGGACTCCCCCCCTCCGGGTGGCTCAAGCTCAACTTCGACGGCGCATCCAAAGGCAACCCCGGACCCTCTAGGGCCGGCGGGGTTATCAGAGACAGCTCCGGGAATCTGGTCTCTGCCTTCGCGGTCCCGCTGGGCAGACAAACTAACAACTTTGCTGAAGCTGCTGGCATGCTCAATGGCCTGTCGGCTCTCAGGGGCCCCTCCCCAATTATTATCGAAGGGGACTCTCAAGTCATTATTAGAGGTGCCAGGCAGCCCGAGTCCTGCTCATGGCGATTTCAGAACTCCATCCGGGAGGCCCTCTTCCTGCTCCAGGGTTTTCCTGATCACACCTTCCAACATGTTCTCAGAGAAGGCAACAGGGCGAATGACTTCATGGCGAACCTTGGCATCACCGTTGGAGAATTCACCAACTGGACCTCGCACTTCCCTGCAGGCCTAGTTCAAATTGCGCTGCAGGACCATCCCGATCATGTCGTTCGACCAGGTGTCTAATCTCCCCCGCGGCTGGGCGACGTTGTCCTCCCGGTCTGTGCCCCCGCTGTTCAGTACTTCCCGCCCCCGTGGCAGGCCTCCGACTCGCGGCCCTGGCAGCGCAAGGATCCTCCCAACAGCGGCCCGCGTCACCGGTCTAGTCAGCTACCCTCGCCGGCCAGCTGGCAGCCCCGACAGTCTTTTTGCTCCGTTTTTTGGGATTGGTTTTGTGGAGGTTCGCGGCTGCGCCCGGTTTTGTTGGGGTTTTTGTTGTTTGTAGGCTCCAGGGCCCCGTGGCAAGGCCCTTATTGCTTTTGTCTGTTTCCTGGGCCCCGGTTTGGGGCAGTCAAGTCTGGTTATACAGCTTACTGCTTCGGCTTATATTGTAAATAAGGTTTTGGGATCCTTTTAAAAAACCCGCTGTAAATATTTCGTTAACTATCAAAAAAATAGTGCTCATAAGTACTCTTTCACATTTTTGGCCTTGGCCTAATAAGATCAGACTACACATACTTCAACACTAGGATTATCCAACCAGGCCCTCTTAGTCCTAAACCATTCTCTTGGAAGCATTATTTGATCCTATGTTGGCCCTTTTGGGATAGTTGATAATGACAATGACTATACTTCTACTATAGATCCCACTGTAGATTAATGTTGGCACTTGGATTCATTGGAGCTCCTATCTATCTATGTTGTACCTCAACTTCTAGCTCTCTCTTGATCATTACTTTTACCATGTTAGGGTTTACCTAACTCTGTTGTACCTCAACTTCTAGCTCTCTCTTGATCATTACGGAAAAATACTGCAGAAATAACAGCAGAATATTTTGAATTTTTTATTTATATTTGCCGCAACAGAAATAGACTAAGAAACCCTTACAAACCTGATATGCACTTGTCAAACACAAAACTGCCTCCAAAACTGCAATAACAACCTCTCCAAGGCTAGAAGTTCACTTCCTCGAGCAATATTTGGCCAATGAATCACTTCCCGGGCTGAGCGCTCCACCTAGGGTTCCAAACCCTCTCAAATCTGATGCCAAAAACAGTCTTTGAAACCTCTGATCTCAACAATGGATGCACACATGCAAACCCTGAATGGATTTGCCTCTTCAATGGGTAGATAGCCCTAGGGTTTTACCCCTTCAAGCCTCCAATGGATCTCTCCAAAGGGAACCCCAATAATCTCCTACAGCAGAATGCAAGAACCCAAAAGAGCAAAGCTCTCCCAAATTCCAAATTCCAAATTCTCCAAATTCACAATGCCCACAAATGAAACCCTAAAGTCCCTTTTATTCTCAAACCCTAAAGTGAGATTAAGTCCCAGCCTTAGATTTAACCATGGAGGGTTAGGATTAGATATCAATCTCATAAGATCCAATGGCTATGATATAATCTCATGTTGAGATCACTTAAAGTCACTTAAGTTACATTGGACCCCACACAACAAAGAAATAAAAGAAATAATAATAGTAACTTTCGAAACGTCACTTTGTCAAATGCCTATAATATAGCTTTGTTTTTTACACAAAAACCCTCTTAATACCATAATTAACTCTACTAACCCATATACCAACATTCAAACTTGTCAAAGCACACTTATTAACCCCTATAACTCCTATTTTAACCACGAAATATGATGAAATACTCTCAATGACGCCCAAACACACTTAAGACATAAAAGACAATATTTACAATGCTGGAATTATTTTGGGACATTACATTATAGCTGAAAGTACTGCATAACTCTCTTTAAAAGATACTGTAATGCCTGTGATATTCCCCTCTATCTTTGAAATGGTATCCTACATAAACATGAACTTATGATAATGTTTATTATATTCCACACTTCGAATGTCAACTTCATTTCAGTATAAAGATTATGTCTCCACAAAATGTCATGCCATAGAGGATACCAGAGATAAGTTGAGCCGCATTAATAGCTCAAGCCTCATTAAATGTTATTTTCAATTCATTATTTATCATTAGTGGACATAAAAAGTGATTTATTTTTATTTGACTCTTTAATACATTTCAAGAACATGTCAAATAGTTAGCTGCCATATTCCAACGATTAAACACATGGAATTCAGTTCAATCAATGAATTAAATCCACCCCGTAGCACTGCAGTGTGCAGGGCACTCTCTTTCAATGCAGTAAAAGAAGTGGCAGAACAAAAGCTTAGTCACTACAAGAACAGCCTGAGTCTATAAGTGAGAAAGGGAAAGAACAAAGAAAGGGAACTGAACGAAAGAGGCACAAGAAGTCTCTATTCTAAACTTTATACAAATTTACAACAGTTACAAGCAGTTGGGAGATGAAACGGTTCAGCTTCCCAACTGATCAGAAAACAGTTTCAGGGGCAGTTACAAAACTGTTCATTCCACTTCCTTTGCAGCTGGCACCAGTATGTAAAGTGTTGCATGACAATGAGAAACAAGTGCAGAGGTGTCCCTAGTGCATGGTGCTGGAAAGATTACCTATATGAATTCTAACACTCAGCAGTGACACATGGTGTTGGCCCCACAGGTTTGTTTGTCTGTGTGCTTTGGCACCACTGAGGTTGGTGCTATGGCAAGGTTGGTGCCATAGTAGTCATGACACTGCAAGAAGGAAGGGCATTTGTCTGTCTAGTGAAGAGCCTGTAAATGTTCCAAGGCCTGCAAGATGAAAGTGCTTTGGCATCATCATCCTTAGGATCTTGAACAACCCCTCCTCTGCTCATATCAGACAAGCTGCTCCCCACTCTCAGTCCAGGAGATCCAGACAAACATGCATTATTGGTTTTCTCAGTATTGCTGGAGATTCATCATTCATGAATGATAGAAGTGTTTGGGAGCCACTCTCTGTGTCTTCCTACGATTCCCCAACCTGGCTCTCTAAGTTCAAGCTAGTATCCCATGGAAATCATCAAATCCTCTATTGGCTTGCCCTTGCTCATTAACAACAATGATAACAACTCTCCCACTATTCAGCTCTTGCTACTTCTTCACCCATGATGGATCTCTCTTTCACATGGCTGAGTGGAATGATTATAGTTTATGTTGCTTCATTTTGGGGCATGCTATTGCACTTTTGGCAAGTCTAGGGTTTACCCCATCTTTTTGAGTCTTTATTACTTTCATTTGTATTCGAATTTGGAGCTCCTTTTGTGGCTTACTCTTGTGTTTTAGTCACAATTACAATCAAGACCCAGTGACCCACCTTGGTCATCTATGGACATTAATATAGATTTTTTCTTTCCTTCTTTTTCTAAGTGGAGAAACCTGTCACCAAGTTTGGCCTTTCCATTAAACCCATTCGAGGCCCTACAAATTGATGAATCCAATCGAAAAGAATCAGAGGAGCAGTTCCCAAGGGATGATCATCTGAACTCCTTTGAGCAAATGAAGCATTTGCATCTAGGCTGCTAAGAAACAAGAAATGAATCTAACAACAATCAGAATAAAGGAAAGCACTTCACAGCAGGAAAGAAAAGGTGGCAGTTTCACCTCCAACAATCAAACGTTAGAGCAGCCGCCTTTGGAGGTCAAGTTGATTCAGACCCCACACACTAGCTATCATGCGAGTGAGTGAGAGGGAATGGGTCTTTAAAGGGAGGCACGGGCCACTTTAAGCATAGACAGAAAAACATAAATCGTGGCCACTGTGCATCAAAACACAGTTCAGAATTCAGGTGAGCTTAAGCATGCTCAATGTAATTCATCATTGTATTTTCAAGTAAGCCTAAATACAGGTAGCATAGGCCCCACACTATATTTTTAAATAAGCACAAAAACACTTAGTGTAGGACACCCACAATACTTTCAGGTGAACCTATAGAGACTTCAGTATTGAATACCCACTATATTTCCATGTGAGCTTAAAACTACTTCCATACAGGCCACCAACTATACCACACCTCACTGCATACCATCCCTTGTGTCAAGCGAGCCTAAACATGACATTGTGTAAGCCACTTAGTGAACTAGGTGAACCTTATACTTAAAAGTGGTAGATGAGCCTAAAGGACACCTAAATACTTGATCAATGAGGCTAGATGAATATTTCTTATTTGTTAAAAAACTAGATTGGAAGACACTATACAATTGTCCTCCAATGCTAATATATGTTACATATGTGTTGACACTGTTTGAGGATAATGACATGTTCCCAAGGAAGAAAGATGTTGTGGTCCTGAAAGAGTCAGCCTCATAAAAGTAAAGTATAAACTGATGCATGTAGCATGGATGTGAGAGTCGACCGGACAGGAAACTAAAAGCAGGGATGCGTAAGAAGACCTGTTAAGAAACTAAATACCGGGAACTAAATCTCTTTCCATAAATAGATGTGCATAACATTGGTCAATAAGATAAAATGCAAACTCTATCAAATCAAACATTGTCTGAATATTTGTGTCAAAGATTAACAATGAAAAACCAAACAGTAATGGATATACACCAAATCATGCTGAAATTTGTTTGAATCCGTACATAATCTAGACATCAACCACAGAAAAAGAACAGATACCTGGATTTCAATAATACGAGAGGATGTCGTATACTTGCGAGCCTCTGTCTCACCATAAAAAATCTCAGGTGGTGCCTGCTTCTCTGGTCTGGTTGACATCGTTAATTTTCTTCTCTGCACCAACCACTAAAAAATTGTGTTATATGATCATTCCCACAATCCCATTATAGTACTAGTTCATAATATTCTGTTATACAATCCCTTTGTCGCAGGTTCCTAGAAAATTTCTTCAGAATCATATTTAAATCAGAATGTTTGTATAGCCACATAAGTTAAAATTGGCAAAAGCCTGACAAGCGTGCAGGATGGACTTGGGGCCTGGGCTAAATCTTAGCAAAACATTAAAAATAAAACATCAAAATTAAAAATAAAAATAAAAAATAAAAATCTATTATGCATTTCCCCTTTGAAAATAAAATAAAATACATAAATCAGATGCAATTTTGAAAGGTCCGTTCACTGATATTTGACTTATTTTTCAATAACATAAATCTGTGGCAAGCCTTCGATCAGGTCTGGGTTTTGACAAATGTATATAGTATCAGACTATAATACCAAAATAGAAGATATTGCAATTCGATAAGTTATTGACATGAACCGGACTCACGGCTATCTGTAAACAACTAATTATTTAAAGTTCTATGTTTCACAAATTCCAAAAGACAGCAATAAACATTGTTATTCTTAGTATAAAATCAAATACTCTAGCCATAGAAAATATTATGTTGCAGAAAGGTTAAATATGTGCTTCAATACATCTTATTCTAATGTCATTGCTCTTACTATGAAAATTTTAAAAATTGCTGCGCAAAGCTCGAATTTTTCTTTCTCCGCTGCCGTCAGACGTAGATGGTGGCCGCCCTAACCGCTTCTCCACTCTCAATTTATACTTCTTGCCTTCGAGCGGAAAGATATGTCGCGCACCGGGATAGCAGTCGAGTTTGTCGAAGCTTAAATTCAACACTGGGTATTCTTTCTCTTTTATATTTTTTTTTTTTTTAAATCAAACACTGGTTTAGGGTTTAATGTTCATGAAGTTTTATTTATTTTTTTAGATAGTAAATTTTATAACTTTGCTTTCTTAGAAAAAACGAAGTTAAAAACCCTTTGAAAAGAACGAAGTTAAAGGAACTTTGACGGTTCAGCAGCAGTCCACCTAATCACCCTGTAAAGTTGTTTTTTTTAAATAATTTTTTTTTTTATTATAAATTCTTTTTTATTTGGTTAGTGCGGGAAACCCTTACGATCAACGCATAGGGCCACACAGCCACCACACTCGCTCACGTTGTCGCTTCCTTACACACAAATTTTATTTGGTTAGTACAGGAAACGCTTATGATCAACGCATAGGGCCACACAGCCACCACACTCGCTCACGTTGTCGCTTCCTTACACACTCGTTCACGTTGCAGTTTGAACCTTAGACCACCTCCTCACACATTCGTCCACATCGCGGTTTGAACCTTAAACCTTTCGAAGAAAAACCAAAGCCCTAACCATTGTGTTGTTCCCGTGACCTTAAACCTCCCGAAAAAAAGCCAAAGCCCCAACCGTTGTGTTGTCCCTCATGACAAGTTTTTATTATTATTATTTGTGTTTTATACATAATAATAAAAAATAAAAAAAATATCATTTTATTTTCTATTATTAAACTTGGGTTCAAATTCTTGGCGTTGCCTTTATAAGGCCTACCTCACCTTGTTATTAGCGTCTTAGCATGAGAGATCACCCGGTGGCTCAGAATTAGAACCGTTTTCGTCAATAGCACGCACTCAACAGAGTCATCCATGGCTCATAATTAAAACCGTTTTCGTCAGTGGCACGCACTCGAGAGAGTTAGTGTTTGCTTTTGCCTCCAAGGTTTGAACCTTGGTCTCTTTTTGGTAAGTGTCAGACCTTACCAATTCACCCAACCCTTGGGACTATTATTGTAGGGAGGGAGAACACATTTAGTTGGTGAATGTTATATATCAATCTAATTTTAATTTTTTAATAGGTTATATGAAATCCAAATTGTATTATATGACGACTCATTGACGAAAACGGTTCTAATTCTGAACCACTGGGGTGATCTCTCATGCTGAGACGCTAATAACAAGGTATTACAATAATTTAGTTATTATATATGTTTTTTTAGATTTAAACTTTGATTTCCTTCACATTAATACTATTTAATAAATATTAATTGCACCAATAGGCGTTCTACAATGGCAGCCAGGAAGGTCAACCACACCGTAAACAATATTAATATTTTATTAAAAAAGTCGACATTAAAAAAATTATAAACAATATTAATATTTTATTAAAAAAGTCAACATTAAGAAAATTATCCGCCGACATTAAGGGTTACAATGGATTTAAAATATTTAAACTATTTAAACTACAATGGTGCCCAAACTTTCTAACATTACTTGCTTCTCTCCTCTCCCCATCTCTAAAACCCTAAGAAATGAGATAGGCACTTCGAGATTGATAACACTCAGTGTGTATAGATATATATTTTATATATCTAAGCTAGTTTAATTTAATAATCAAAATAATTTAAATCAATTTAAAATATAAATTTATTATAGGTTACAATTTTTTTTTGAGAAATCCCTACGACCAATACACAGGGCTGAGTAGTCTACTCTCAACCATGATCCCTCGTAAATTCTATAGCTATGCTTATTAATAGGGAATTTAACACACAACAACTAATTAATATTTTATTTATTATGTCGATAGGCGTCCTACAATGGCAGCTAGGAAGGTCAGCCACGCCGTAAACAGTATTAATATTTTATTAAAACCGACATTAAGAAAGGGCTACGGTGGATTTAAAATATTTAAAAAATATTTAATGATAAATAGGCGCCTCGAGATTGATAACTCTCGACGTTTACAGATATATATTTTATATATCTAAGCTAGTTATTTTTGTAGAGGTATTGAAAGGGTTAAAAAAATTAAATGTATTTAGGTTACATGGTTCTTATATATTAAGTTGCAAGATTACTACAATGATAATAGCTTTGGCCTCTCTTTGAGAGGTCTAAGGATCAAACCCCACTTAGTATGAACGAGTCGGGATCCTTTATAAAAACATGTGTAAACTCATTGAAAAAATAAATAGTTCTTATATATCAAATGGTATAAGCTCAATCAATTAAATTCCTCAAATTTTACGGAGAAGATTTAGGTTTGAATATTGTTAAGCGATATAAGTATAATTGGTAAGCTTATTATAATACCATTATGTGGTCATATTATAATACCATTATAGTCATGATGTACTACGGGTGAGATCCATCTATATTCCATATAATTGATTAAAAAACAAACGGTTCCTTTGTATCAAGTGGCATTAGTTCAATTTGTTAAATTCCTTGACCTTTACGAAAGATAATTAAGTTTGAATTTTGACAAAGGGTACATACATATTAGCCAAGTTGTTGTAATACCAGTGTGTGGTTATGATGTAATATGGGTAAGACTTGTTCCAATCCTTTATAACTAATTTTCAAAAAAATAAATGGTTTCTTTGAATCTTATCTTTAATTTATCAATGATAAATCATAATGCAGAGTGTATAAAACTATCAGACAAGAAAAAAAATTAGCAAATAAAAAACTATAGTCCAATCATTAAACTTTAGTAAAGGGAATGCTTTTATTATGACCTAAGAGAATTTTAAACTTTCAAGAAAACAGAAAACAAATAATGCTGAGGGAGAAAAAAGAAACAAGAGAACAAAAAATCAAGCATAGTAAGTTAAAGAGTATAATTCAAGAGGTATTAAAAAGGTGTAAAAGGTTTAAAGTTAGGAAGAAGACAAAAGTTAATTTTTTAACCGATGCATGATATGATGAAGAATGTAAAGCAAAGGAAAAATCTAAAAGAACAAAGCAAGGAAGAGGAACACTAAGATTTGTATAAATAGATAGTATAAACAAAAAAGAGGAGTATATGAGTATAAGAAGAGAAAACTATTTTTTTTAGGGAATAATATTACAAAGCTATTTTTGAAGGAACTTCAGTATAAATAAATAAACAAAATTTAACATTGCAACAATCCAAAGGCTAAAATGTGCAAACAATTGTATGAATATGAACAAGAAGAAGGGACCCAT
This sequence comes from Wollemia nobilis, assembly GCA_028583015.1. Taxonomy (NCBI): domain Eukaryota; kingdom Viridiplantae; phylum Streptophyta; class Pinopsida; order Araucariales; family Araucariaceae; genus Wollemia; species Wollemia nobilis. The sequence continues at coordinate 100,486 of JAQPPZ010001067.1, forward strand.
AGTTAACACAATAACAAATTTATTCACCTTAAGAGAGGTTAACGAAGGTATTGGGAAGCTGGAAACATGTAAGTTTTTGTAATGTAGATGGATTACAATCAGAATACTTAAAATGGGGAATAGAGGAATTAGCCCCACACATCAAGAGGATATTTAACAACATTTTCAAGTATGACTTTCAAAGAGATTAGACAATAAGTCTAACAACACCTCTTTTTAAGAGCGGATATGTAAATAATCCTTCAAACTACTTAATCATTATGTTTAATTCCCTTTTTGCATAGCTATTTGGAAGCATGGTTGAGAGTAGAATCAACAAGTAGATAGAAGAACAAGGAAAGAGGGTAAAAGGACAAGCAAGTTTTAGACCAAAACTCTCAACAATAGACCATGGCATCACTTGAGAAATTATGGAACAAAAATGGAAAAGTTTATTATTGTTTTGTGGACTTCAAAAAAGTTTTTAACATAGTGCCTAGAAGTAAAGTATGGAGTAGAATGGAAGATCTAGACATACTAGAACAATATAGAACAGTAGGTCATAGATGTTATGAGGAGGTCAAAGCTAAAATCAAAACTCAACTTAACCTTTTAGGATGTTTTAGAAGTGACATACAGAGGTTAAACAAGGATGTTCACTATCCCTACCTTATTTGGTTTATATGTTAACATATTAGGAGGAGAAGAAAGTATTTCATTTGGGAGAATATGTAATAAGACTTCTTTTGTATGTAAACAACCTCGTTTTTATTGCAAGTTCAACATAGGGTATAAGAGAACACTTAAAAGTCTTGGAGTACTTTTGTAAGGAGATGGACACCGCAGGTAAAACACTAGCGAAACTAATTTTTTAATCTTGTCCAACAAAAAGAAAAATAGTGAGTTAAATTTTCACTTTAAAAGAGGTCTTGTAGAAGAAGTAACAAAATACAAATTTCTTGGTATAGACTCCAATAGTAAGTTCAATTGGAAAATATACAGAAGGAAGAGAATCTTGGGAAGATGGAGAATGTCTTTTGCATTACAAAATAGAAGTAAGTGGATGAATTATAACAATAGAAAAGTATTTTATTTGGGATAGTAGTGGTACTAAAGGTACTATATGGGTATGAAGTATCGACTAAACACACATTAGACTTAAAGTAGAGACAAGTAAAGAATATTCATAAGTTTTTGGGCACAAAGCATGTGTTGTACTCTCACTCTTTTGCAAAGTCATTGCCATGTACAAGTCATCTAGTAAAGGTAAAGATAAATTGTTTTTAAACTTTTGCTAGGTTATAGAATGTTGTTGACTCGATTTTCTCTTTGGGTTTGCCAATCATGTGAAATAAATACAAAGTTCCAGAGAATAATCATTGGGTTCTCTCATGCTAATGAGCCCTAGAATACTTTTCATGATAATTGTTGTTGGATGAACAAATATGCCACTCATATAGATTAGCAAAAATTGAAACCAAAAGATGAGTGATACCAACATAACCAACGTAGTGAAAATATCCAAAGAAAATACAGTCATTCTCCTCATCTCGGAGATAATCCAACCACAAAATTTTATTCAATTCAACTATTATCAAAAATCATAAATGTTCTCCATCAATTAAATATATATAAATATTATCTACCTCTAGTTCAATATACCAATCCGCTCAGCATAGTGGCAACAACAAGCGGTGGTGCAATCTAATACGAAGCTCGACATGCAGTAGCAAGCTTGGTGGTTGTTACAAATATTGACTAAAGATTTCTACTTAATTATGCATTCTTATCTACTGCTTAGGTTTATGCCATTGGAGTTTCTCCAAACCCTCGATTGTCTGATAAACCAATTCATGATTTGAGGAAAAAATGGAGTTGAAAAGCCTTGTTTCAGATTAACTCAAGACATTGGCTGGGCAAGATGAAGGAGGATGTTTGGATAGACTACGAGTGAATCTAGAGCTATAATTCATGAATTGGAGAGCCTAGTCATCTAGGGCAGGGCATGAGATGGCCTGAAAAACAAAATCGTCACTCACAGAGCCAAAAGCGAAGGAGAATTCACAAACAACAAACCCTAGGAGTTAGAGTATAGTGGGACGATTATGCGCTACTTAGAGTGGAGCATATTTCAATTCGTTTTGCAATCTTGAGATCTTCAAATATGATGGAAGAGCAGCAGGTTCATCTATAGTGTATAAATGCTTCAAACCTTTACCACGAATGTGGTAAATTTTGTTTCCAAAAAATTGTTGAAGCAAAGGAATGTGGAGAGAAAGAAGAGACAAGAGGGAGTGTGAGTTGGTAGGAGGTGTGAGTTGAGAGCGAGTATGAGTTAATAGGGAATACAAGCCAAGAGGAAGTGCAAGCTGGGATCCAACCTCACTAGCCAGTATGGAAGGAAAGTAATGTTTTTAAGCCCTAATGGAAAGTCAAAAATCCTTGGTTGGAAGTATGGATGCCCAAGTTGAAGATAAGTTGAAGAACAAATATATAGCAAGTTTGATCTAGGTAGCAGATGTTACACTAGAAGTGATTATCAATAATGAGATTATTCAAAATGATATAATGGTTTTGAAAAGTAGAGGGTTAATACATAAGTAGATCTTGGACAGGGTTTTTAGAGATTCAAGATTGGATCAAGTGAAAGTGGGGATTAAATTCAAATTACTCTGTGAATTTTCTTCCTAAAGGTTTTTTCATTGTTATATTTACTAATTCAGAAATCAGGGATACAATTTTGAGTGGTGGCCCATGGCTCAGAGGGAAAGATGCCCTTTATTTAATACCATGGAATAATTTTTTTTCTATTGAGACATAAACTATTAAGAAGCTTTTGGTTTGGGTTAGGCTTTTTGGACTTCCATATCAACTTATCAATAAGGATTTTTGAAGAATATTAGAAATACCTTGGGAGAATTCATTAAGCAAGGACTAACTATTAAGGAGGGCAAGCATGTTATATATACCAAAATATATGTTGCTATGGATATTTCAAAACCTTTGCCATAATCCATTAAGATTAAATTTGAATCAAGAGAATGAGATCAACATATTGTATTCCATTGTCACAATTATTATTAGATTGACCACTTGGCAAGAGTTTGCAAAGTGAAAACTATGAAGAAAAAGACAAAAAAAATTGGTCATGAGTTAAACTTCAAGGCAAAGCAAGGAAAGCCTACAATAATAGAAGGTAGATCAAATCAAGGATATTACACTCCTAAAGAAGGGGTAAAGAAAGACTATCTACAACATCTTATGACAAAGCCCACCATAACTCACTTAGATCAACCATTAAACGAAACAAAGAAGAATATAAAGGAGGAGAAAATACAATATGCAAGTTAAAGTTCAAAAGGAATTAAAGGTGCAAAGGAAGATGCAGGAGAAAATCTTAACACAAATATGACATAAGAGGTCAAGATCTTTTTATTTAAATCATCTTCATTTTCTTCTAGTAGTATAGAATCCTCTCTTGGTAATAAAAGTGAAAGTGGAATATAGGTTATCCCTTGTACTTTAGGGTTTCAAGAGCAACATAATAAAGAAATGAGGATGAAGGAAGCATGTAACAATTTAGGTTTTTAGGATTGAATAAGAAGGTAAGTTTTGGAAAAGCATCCTTGCATTTTAGGGTTTTTAGGGAAATATAAAGAAGAACGTGTTTTTGAGGTTATTTCGTGCTCTTTCATAGCAAGACAAACCTATAGATGATAAGTCTTACTTTGAACAATGTGAAAATATTGAAGAAATTGATAACGATGAAAGTATAGGTTGGAATTAAAAAAGAGAAGTAGACCCAAGAAGCAAAAGCAAAGAGAAAAAAAAACCCAAAGAAATAAAAATATGGGAAAACAAAGCAAATATCACTATTATTAAGAAGAAGTTGGGCTAAATCCACAAATAAAAAATAAAAAATAACAATAAATATAATATCTTAAAATATTAAGGGTATGAATAAGAACCTTAAAAGAATTTGTCCGCGGGGCTAGATGGATTGGTAAGCTTGGGCACTTACCAAGAGGAGACCTAGGTTCAAAACTCACGGGCGCACCTAGCTTGGCAAAGGAAGTAGTTTGATCTAACTCCTTTGAGTGATGCGCCAGACCGATGACGACGTTACGAACTTTGAGCAACCGGCGGTCCCCATCTCACGTCGGGTTAATGTTAACGAGACGATGGGTTTGTTGGAAGCAGTCATTGATGGTTTGAACCTTGCGCCGACAGTTACTAAAAATCGTGGTTGTAACCAATTCACCTATGTAACCAAAAAGAACCTTAAAAGAATTTTAAAAAACTCTCAAATTGTTATAATAGATATGGAAATTGGGCAACAAATATTTAAACCATTCATGGTGTTGAATTTTATCTTGATAAAATTTTAATTTTGAAAATATGTATGAAATAATATAAAGAGTTGATTGTGAAAACTTAGCAATAAAAATTAGACAATTTTTTTATAAGAAAAAAAAATACAAAAAAAAATTAAAGTAAAAAAACAAGTTAAATATAATTTAATTAATTTAAGATAATATAACAAAAACAATATATATTTTTTATTTTTTAATAAAAATCGTCCCTATAAAAACCACACATGATTTTTTTTTGGTTACATAGGACAATCTGTCACAACCACACTATTTTTAGTAACTGACAATCGCAAGGTTCAAACCACATGGACTGCTCCCACCAAACCTATTATGCCTCGTTATTGTTGTCCCGACGTGAAGGGGACCATCGATCACTCGAAATTTGTACCATCATCGTTGGTTTAACACGCACTCAAAGGATTCAGATCAAACTACTACCTTTACAAATAGGTTGCCCCCACCAAACTACGCATGATTTTTTTTCGGTTACATAGGAGAATTGGTCACAACCACACTATTTTTAGTAACTGACAATCGCAAGGTTCACACTATTTTTTAGTAAGTGACAATCGCAAGGTTCAAGGTTCAAACCACAGAAACTACTCCCACCAAACATATTCTATTTCGTTATTGTTGACTCGACATGAAGGGGACCATCGATCGCTCATGATTTGTATTATCGATCTGATACATATTCAGAGGATTTAAATTAGACTACTACCTTTACCAATAGGTTGCTCCCACTAAACTTATTCTGCCTCGTTATTGTTAACCCAACATGAAATGGACCATCGATCGATCAAAAATCAAAATTTATACCATCATTGTCAATTTGACATGCACTCAAAAGATTTAGATCAGACTACTACCTTTACAAATAAACTGGCGTTGAAGTTTGAACCTAAATATCTTCTTGGTAAATGTTTGGCCAAACAAACACTTACCAATCCACTAATCCTTAAAGACTACCACATAACTTTTTAAATATATATAAACCAATTGCTCGGACGTACGTTAAATAATTTGTTCATTTAAACCTGATTCCTCCCTCGCATACCTGATACGACAATGGGATATTGCACCTTTCCGAAATTTGATTTTGGATCTCTCTTAGATAAAAAGCTAACCTCGCAAGTGCATGGCATTAAAAATATAAAAAAAAAACAAACTTACACGTTTTATATATATATATATATTTAGATTTAATCTATATATATTTAGATTTAAATAGTGCGAGAATTTTATTTTTTGTTGTGAGGAAAATCAGTAACATTTTTTTATCTTTAACAATTGGGTATGGAAAACAAACATTTTTGTCGAGGTTTTTGCCTACAAATATAGGTCAAATCATTAAAAAGTTGTCTTTAACCCCTACATCACCTCTGAAAACATGATAAGAAGACAAGTTGCCTTTAACCCCTACGTCACCTCTGAAAACATGATAAGAAGACAAGTTGCCTTTAACCCCTACGTCACCTCTGAAAACATGATACGAAGACCCCAATGGCTCAGGGTTGGTACCACTATCATCAAGTTGACGTGTACTCAACGGACTCAAGTCAGACTATTACCTTTGCCCAGATTGGACATGCCCCTAAGGTTTGAACCTAGGTCTCTTCTTAGTAAGTGCCCAAATTCTTACCAATCCACCTAGCCCGCTCAACATTTAGAGCTGAGCATTTTCATCTCAGCCATGATCCACACAGTAAGGTTTATGCCTGCAACATAGGTCAAATCATTGAAGTTGTCTCTATAACCCCTATCTCACCTCAGTAAACATGATCTGAAGTGAGGGAGACCCCGGTTGCTCAGGGTTGGTGTGAGGGAGACCCCGGTGGCTCAGGATTGGTATCGTTGTTGTCAAGGTGAACTCAATGGACTCAAACTACTAGTGCCCAAAATCTTACCAATTTACCTAACCCTTGGGACATTTTTAGGCTCAACATTTAAGGCTGAACATTTTCATTTTAGCCATGACCCATAGAATAAGTTTATATTTGTTCTTTTTAAAAGTTTGAATAATATGAAAAACTCTCACAATCAATAAAACTTAAAACTAAATTTATTAATAAAAAATTAACACAACCAAAGGTATTAGTTTATTCTATATCAGTTCGCGGACACAAATATTGAGAACCTATGTTTCTTAAAGCATGGGCTCGCTCCAAAAGTAGCGGTGTTTTGTGGGGCACACTATTAAATATGAATCGTTTTCATTATGTCAGGTGTATGTCAGGTGTTTCGAGCCTTAGTTCGCCGTCTTCTATCAACTCTTAACAGATTTTCTAAATTTTTTATTTCAGCTGGTTAATAATGAATTTCATTTTAATTAAATTAAAAATAATAATAATTATTATTATAATAAAATATTAATTTAATTGATTAAATTTTTTAGTATTTAATTTAATATGTTAAATTTATTTCAATTTTATATAATTAATTGAAAAAAAATATCTAAAATATAATTTTAATGTTTTAATTTAAATATTTTATTTAAATAAAGTATCAATCTTCTTTGTAAGATATTTATTTATTTATTTACTTTTGTTAAAGGCAAAGTACAGTCAATGGTCCAACTAGAATTACACTTTCCCGATCACAAGGGGGCCTCCCTTCACGTGATTTTTTTGAATTTTAAGAAGCTCTTCATGTCTCGAATTTTAGGAAACTTTTTATGTCTTTAAAAGCTAATAAGTTGATCTTAATGATATACTACTAGTTATAACATGACAGATGAAGATAAGAGGAAATTAATAGAACCTATTACTCTGGAAAAAGTTCATTTAGCTCTTTTTTCTTTTGATAAGGATAAATCCCTTCTTTTAACATAATTGGAATATAGTGAAAGATTCTTTATTGGTGGTAATGAAATAATTTAGGGTAAAACAATATATTCTTTATAAATTAAATGCAACTCATCTTAACCTAATTTTTTTATTTGGTTAGTGTCAGAAACCCCTACGACCAATGCACAGGGCTGAGTAGTCTCCTCCCAACGATGACCTCTCGTAAAGTCGAGGGCTATGCTTATCAATAGGGAATTTAACACACAACCACCACACACCCACCCCCTCACATACTCGCCCACGTCACGGTTTGAACCTTGGACCTCCCGAAGAAGAGCCAAAGCTCGAATCGTTGCGTTGTCCCCCCTGAACCATATTACCCTAATTTTAAAAAAGAAGGATGTAGAATTGTTAGACAAAATTATTTTAGAAGATATTTGTTAAGATATAATCTTCAAAGTGATGGCTAATTGATTAAGATATTTGTTAGACAAAATTATTTTAGAAGAGCAAGGAGGATTTGTGAAAGGGAGACAAATTCTAGACGGGATCATAGTAGTTCGTAAAGTTATGCATTCAACAACTTCAAGAAAAGATAGAACAATGATCTTAAAACTTGATATGAGTAAAGTCTATGATAGGGTTAAACGAGATTTTATTTTTGCTTTATTAGAAAAGTTTGGATATGGTAAAAAATGGGTCAGATGGATTAAAGCTTATATCTTCACAGTTCCATATTCAATGTTGGTCAATGGGTTAGTAACATATTTAAATCCAAGAGAGGTCTTAGACATGAAGATCCTCTATCTCTATATTTGTTCATTTTATGGTAGAGGTTTTGGATAGGAACTTGAAGAAGTCTTATAAAGATGGGCTAATAAGTGGTATTAAGGTTAGTAATAACATTGACGACATCACCTATCAATAGTTTGTAGATAATACAATCCTTTTGAGAGGGAAAGGATAAACGAGGCCAGATATTTGAATAACTTGGTAAAGGAATACGAAAGGGCATCGGGACAAAGAGTTAATAGGACAAAATCCAAAATTTACTTCCTACACAGCTTAACTAGAATCAAAGCAGGGATATGCAAGTTACTTCAAATGGAGGAGGCAAATTTGCCAGCAACTTATCTAGGGATGGCCTTATTTAAGGGGAGAACGAGGATAGAATTATGGAATCTGATTATAGGTAAAGCTTAAAATAAACTACAAGTATGGAAATGTAGATGGTTATCATTACCAAGAAGAGTTAAACTAATTAATCAATCTTACTGATCATTCCAACTTATTATATGTCCTTGTATACTATGCCATAATTGATAAAAAAAAATTTAATATATACTATGCGGCCCTTTTGTGGTCAGGTTTACATGATAAAAGGAAAATTCCTTTGGTGAAATGGAGCAAGGTGTGTGATGATAAAACTAGGGGAGGTCTCGGTTTAAGAATTCTTATGGATGCAAACTTACCTCTTAGGGGAAAAGTAATTTGGAGATTATACAAATAAATTCAAAGATAATGAACAAGAATTCTTCTAAGTATGTTGAGCCCAATGACCCAAGCTTAATATTTATTGCATTCTCACTTCCAAATGGTTATGCTTTATGAAATGATTTAAAAAAAGCTATTGATCTAGTGATTAAAGGTCTAACATGGGTGGTGGGAACTGAAGAAATAGTTTCTATTTGGATGGATACTTTGTGTGATAAAAAAACCACTCAATCTAGATCAAAATTGTGTACAAGGATCAGGAAGGAAGATACAAATGGAAAGAAGATTCTTTTACAAGTATACAAGACATTGATCTTAGGAGGCAATTGAGTAGAAAGATAACAACAATGATTATTCTGAGGGGAGCCATGGATAGGCTAATTTGGGAGTTGAATAGCTAAGAAGAATACACAATAAGAAGTGGATTTAATGTAAAGCACCAACAAAATAGAAATATCACAAGAATATTGATAGATATTTGGGATAGCTCGAGCATTCCTAAAGTCAAAATATTTGTTTGGCTAGTAGATAATAAAAGAATTTTATCTTGGGATAACCTTATGAAAAGGGGTTTTCATGGCCCCTCACAATATGTTATTTGTAAAAGGAAGGAGGAGAGTATAGACCATCTCTTGGGACACTACTCAATGGTATGGAATCCATGGCAATGAATTCTTAATATGTTTGGTAAATACATGGTGATGAATGAAAGAATTGAAGAATGGTTAAAGCAATGGCAAAACACTTTTAAAAACAAGGCTTTATAGACAATCTAGGATGTATCAAAAGATACAATACTTTGGACTGTATGGCTAGAAAGGAATAGAAGAATATTTAAATGAAAGGAAATTAGTTTAGAGGTAATGAAAAAGAATTTTTTTTAGCCATAGAGGAGTCTAAACCAACCCTATCAACTCACCCAATCCCTAATCTAGAAGCTGAGAGCATTGATAGATGGAGACAACTCATCAAATGGAATTATGATGTTGGGTACAAGAAAAACAAAAAAAAGGCAAAAATTATAAAGTGGAAACCACCAGATGTGGAGTTGGTAAAATTGAATTTTGATGGAGCATCTAAAGGAAATCTAGGACCAACAAGAGGAGGAATAATTTGAAATTATAGACAAGATATTTTGTTTCATTATGCTTTCAATAGTGATTTTAAGACAAATAATGATGTTGAAGCTTGGGCAACTTTGGAAGGGTTAAAAATACACAAACAAATGAAATAAAAACAAGTATGGATGGAAAGTGATTCATTCATAGTAATAAATGCAATTTTGAGAAAACCAAAGGTTCCATGGAACATACAAGAGATAATTGTAGAAGAGGAAACCAAAAGCTTCATGGAACATACAAGACATAATTATAGAAATTCAAGACCTTGCTATAGAGTATGAAGAAATCAGGTTGACACATACGTCAAGGGAAGGAAACAAATGTGTAGATAGGCTAGCCAATAGAAGGGTTTTAATTGAGGAATATGAAGTTAAATTATCTTTTCTATGGTTAGAGGAAGTAGTAAGTTTAGCTAAAGCTGACAAGAAAATATTGATTGCCTGAATCAAATAATGATTAAGATTTACTTTAATGTTTTTCATTGGTAACATTTGCTTTATTTTATAACATTAATATGTTTTCATATAAACTATTTATTACAATTTTTGTGGTTGCACTTATGCTTTAGGAAGAAAACTAGCAATCCAGATCTACTGAAGCAAACTATGATAGTGTGATGTTTTGGAAATATTACTCTACCAAGATGCAATACATAGATAATAGAGGTGGAGTTTTGGTATTGTGAAGGCTTCTATAGGAAATGTCAAGAAGGATGCTAAATTCTAGAATATTTGTATTCAATCAAAAAATTGAAAATCCAAAAAATGAAAATCAAGAATTTAAATATTTTATGAAAAATGATGTAGGTATCTAACTATAGCATCTTAATTGAGATGATAATTGAATCTTTTTGTAAACTTTCAAGCTCTAAAGGAGAGATTTGTGGCTTGTAAAGGGTGGGGGAGCCGGGGAGCCAAGTATAACCCCTTGTTCTCCAGCAAGAAAAAAAAAGTTGATAAGTTGAAAGCAAATTTTAAGTTAAAATTAACATAAAAAAATTATTTACTTACATGCCAACCTTCTTAAAAGTGTACTAAAACCTTTTAATAATTTTAATAATTATTGTTTTATTTTATTTATTTTTTATAAATGATATGTGGTTTTTATTGGCTACTTCTATCAAAATACCAAAATATTATATTTGTTGCTCGGTTAATTACAACATATTCAACAACCTTTTTATCACAAATATTTGTCATTTCTTTTCCTACCAAATATATTCTTCATTTTCTTTAAAGTGCTATGTTTCCATAATTAGCTCCTTAACATCATTTTTACTAAGATATAAAATCTCACTCGCCTAGTTGCCTTCTAAAATTTGAATTTCAGCAAGATGATCAACATCGCAACTGATTAAATTATCTGCTACTCAATTTCCATATTTATAGATATACTCACATTTCTAAGAGATTGCATCGAATAATAGATAATGAACATCAACAGTAATATTATTTTTTATCCAATCCCCACATCCAATTTTGTTGATAACATTAATGATAATTTGTGAACCCCCTTAACTTAAATATATTTTCATCATTTTCAATTGCAATTTTAATCCCTATAAGTGTCCTAGGCTTTGCATAGTTGTTAGTTGAAGTTCCATATGGTTTTGAGTGAGGATAATTTTGTTTCATTATTTTAGAAAACACCACTTCCATCGACTTTTCCCATATTTTCTTTAGAAGTACCATCAAAATTAATTTGGTTAAACCCAATTTTTGGACATTTCTATTTTACCCTTTATCGAAGCAAATTGCTTGTTTTAATGCCATTATCACATATGACTCTTCCATGTATGTTCAAATCTTGTAACCAAGTTGTTACCACCTCTTTTTATGCACTTGAGACTTCCCATGATGAGCACCATATCGTAAATGTTCTACAAGAGAGGCAATAATATAGTTCCAAAATTGGACATGATTTGAGATTTATTTTTTTAATTCTATTATTCATTTCATGCCATAAATTCCAACAAATAATGACATGACCAATCCTTCACATAATGCATAATGCGTTAACCTTGAAATAATTAATCAAACATTTCACTAGCTTTTTTCATGTTGATGGAGGTACTTAGTATATTTTCATATCTTTTAAAAATTAACATTTCATTTGTTGTGAGCAAATAGAAAATAAAGAAGTAAATGATTAGGTGTTCCAAAATCCTTCTCACACAAGGCACATTTCAAAGATCCACAATATCCTCTTCTTTATAAACTCTCTCCTAAAAGAATCTTACCGTGAACTTGCAACTAAAGTAATGTTGAGGCCTTAGGTAGAGCCTCTAGAGACCAAACATTCTTCCAAGGAAAATCCTTGGGAGTAGGAAATTTATATCGCTCTAAATCTTCATATCCCAACTTGACCAAGTATCCACCATCTTTTGGTAGATTCTAAACCAACTCATCTTTTCGTGTCAAAATTGCTAAATAAAACTCTTTAAGCATATTTTGTAGTTCATCTGCAATTTGTTTGTGTTCCTCTTATTCAAGCAAGTTACTAAGAGAAATCCATGATATAAATTTGTTGCTCACATCAATATAATATTTGACCTTTAGACCTTTACAAGCTAGGCATGTCAAGCTAATGGTTACCATCTTGAAAAAATATAAGATGATAAGGATTCAACCAAGCATCAGACAATTTTTATAATTCCCCTCATTATATGATCATCTAATATGTTTCTTAATCAATTACAAACTATCTGATATGAAGTTCCATGTTAGTGATCCTTTGGGTAGGGTTCCTTTCCTAAATAATTTCATTGCATCAAGAGAACTTTAATATTTTTGAAGTAAATTTTTTTCCAATTCTTTCATTAATCTCAGAATAATTTCCACCCAAGTTTTTCTCCAAGGCCAAACTCATAAGTTTGCAATTATGCAAGCTTGCTCAAATATTCTTTCTTTTGCAAACCCTATCCCACATACAAAGAGGAAACCTAATTTTTTCCTTGCATCCTTTCCAAAGAAAGTCTCTTTGAATTTTATCAATTAACATTTTTTCCAATTCTTTCTTTAATCTCAAAATAATATCCACCCAAGTTTTTCTTTCAAGGTCAAACTCATAAGTCTACAATTTTGCAAGCCTACTCCAATATTATTTCCTTTGCAAACCCTATCACACTTACAAAGAGGAAACCTATATATTTTCCTTGCATCCTTTCCAAAGAAAGTCTCTTTGAAATTTATCAATTTCCAATACGAGAGATCTTGAAAGTGACATAATATAAATAGGGATGGATTGTAATGTAGTTTTTCTGAGTTGTAGCCTTCCTACCATGGTTAAGAACTTACCTTCCAACCTGTCAAACAATATTTCATTTTATCCAAACAAGACACTCAAAGTTCCTTTTTATTTCCTTTACAATACACTAAAAGCTCCTTTTTATTTCCTTTACGAGACTCAAAGTTCCTTTTTATTTCCTTTACAATACACTAAAAGCTCCTTTTTATTTCCTTTACGAGACACTCAAAGCTCCTTTTTATTTTATTTATGAGATAAAATAATACCCAAGTAGGTTGATGGAAAATTTTGAATTTTAAACCCTAAAATATCCATAATTATTCGTGGTAAATCTAAGGAAGTATTAATGAAATCATGGATTTTGTAGAATTAACCAACTGTCTAGTAGCCTTCTCATAACATGATAGTATTGATTTAAAATACATGGCCTCACTAGTTGAGGTATGGCCCAAAATAAAATCACCATCAATAAATTAGAGATAATATTCAAAGGGATCATTTTTTGCAACCTAAAAACCTTTGATTTTTCCTTTCATTTTGCCTTTAAGAAATCTCTCCCTAATGGCTTCACAAGAATAACAAATAGATAAGGAGATAGTGGATCACCTTGTCAATGTCCATAATATGACTTAAAGTAACCAGTAGGAGAACCATTGATCAAGATATAATATATTTTAGTGTTATAATAATATTTAATCTCTTCACACCAACGATAACCAAAACCAAACATTTTTAGAATATCATATAGAAAACTCTGGGAAACCTTATTATATGCTTTGTTTATATTTAATTTTATAAGCATATTTGTTTTTCATGGAATGAAGAGAATGTATGGCCTCTTGTACAATGATTACACTAAGAATTTTTTTACCATAAATAAAACCACCTTGTTCCTTTGAGATAACACAATCTAGAATGCCTTTCAATTTGTTTGTCATAATTATTGAACCAATCTTATAAATCATATTACAAAGGCTTATTGGATGAAAATTATTGAAGTATTTTATCTCACCTTTCTTGGAAACCAATATAATAAAAGTGGTATTGATCACAATTATTGTAGCCTTTCTTTTCCAAGCCTCTTCAACTGTGACCAACATATCACTCTTCAATAAAATTTAAAATTTTTGAAAGAAAATTGCAAGAAATCGATGGGGGCCAAGTGCCTTGTTAGGATGGAAAGAGAAAACTACTTCATATAGCTCCTCCATAATATCTTCTTCATCAAGATTTCATTTTGTCCTTGTGTGATAATTGATGGAATATTTTGTAAAATCTTATCCTATGCGTCCTTATCTTGCCAAGTATCTAACAAAATATTTTTGAACTAATTAATTACTTCCTTTCTTATACCTTCTTCTTCCTCACTATTTCTTCCATTTGGAGTTAAATTTTTTTTATGCGATGAAAGAAAAAAAATGTTTTTAATGTAACATGAAAAATTTGTATTTATATCTCCTTCCTTAATCCATTTCTCCCTAGATTTTTGGAACCAATATGAATCCTCCTTTGTTTGATACAATATGATAATTAGAAAATAATTGTTTTTCTTTCACATAAGAATATCGATTCATTCCATTGATTTCTACTATATTTTATAGATTTTTGAGTTTAGATTCAATTTCCTTATTTTCTTTAAAAATGTTAGAAAAAGTTTTTGTGTTCCAAATCCTCATTTGCTCTTTTAAGTATTTTATCTTTTAAACAAACCTATACGTATATGATCCTTCAAAATTTGCTTCATTCCAACATAACATAACCATATGAAAGAAATTAGGGTGTTGGAACCACATAGATTAAAAGCAAAATGGTTTTGGGATGTTAGTCTTTCAAGTTTCCAATGTACATAGAATAATAAACACGTTGGACAAACTCATACAATAGAAATATTGGATAAATTCTTGTTATCCAACACATGGTTGCAAACATAGTATACAATCTCTTCAAATATTTTATTGCAAGCAAGAATGGATCATAAACCCATTCTTTTGACTTGTGATTTACCCAATAATGGTCATCCTAATGATAATCATTTGAATAAGAATTGGTTTTCATAAGGTAATCATAATGAATTGATAACTCTCACTTGAACTTGTCATGCTTTGTCCTTGCTCAACAAGTGCAAATCGAATCAATAATCATCCTTCTTTCGCCCAAGCAATCTATTAGAATATGATTAATTAAGTCTCCCAATTAATTAAATTAAGATTTTGTGAATCCAAATCAATTTATTAAACATATTTTCATGTGTCAACTTTACTTTGTATTTGGTCCATAGCATTCCTCAATCATAATAATCCTCTAACACAAGAGAACGATGAGTTTCACATTAATTTTCTTGTTTCCAATTTTTTTGTCACCTTCAATTATCCCGATTTATAAAATCTTAGCAAAACCTTCCAAAAATTATCCAAATCATTCCCACATAATCATAATACCTCTTTAACATTGTACCCAAGATTTTGCTTTTACCATAGTCGTTCCTCAAATTTTTATTTTTATCCTATTTTTGACCTTTCAATCCTATATCATTATTTTCCATGTGGATTAAATTATTAAAAATGGTAAATAACTTTCGGATCACTTAAGTCACATCATACCTCATTCTTGTTTTTAGCTATCTTCTAGTAAAAAAATAAGAAGTTTTCAGTTTGCAACATAAGGCCATATTTCCCTCCAAGTTGGGGGGCATATTAATCGTCAACATGCCACATTAGCAAAGACACATTATCATATACATGGCCACCAAATATGGATTCATAAGATCATGCATCAATTTCAGTTGGGGGAGGAGTGATGAGACTAATGCCTCATTTTGAGTAGTAATGAAGAAAGCTTGTTAGTAGTTTTTGGATCAATTTCAAGGCCAAAAGTTGTGTTGACACTATTCTGGAGCAAAATATAGTATTTATAGCATCATTTTGGAGCCATTCTAATGTAGATTGTAGTGCATAGGAAAATACATGAGAAAAGACTAACCAAAATATGTGTTGGAATCTATGGAGGAATCTGCATCAAAAAATACTAACAACTAGAATCTATGCTAAAATCTACATAGGAAACTACATTGAAAAGGATTGCATATGAATCTATGCTAAAGACTGCATTGGAAAAGATTGTGCTGAAAAAAGCTATTCAGGAATCTGTGTAGGAAACTATGTTGGAAAAGACTACATAGAAAATTGTGTTGGAAAAGGCTACACAGGAATTTATGCAATAAATTGTGTTGGAAAAGACTACGCAGGAATTTGCATAAGAAACTATGTCAAAAAAACTATGTGGGAATTTGCACAAGAAATTATGTTGAAAAAGATTGCATAAAAATTTTTGTAGGAAGAGTTGCAAGCTTACTACAATGATAATGGCATTGGCCTCTCTTTAAGAGGTCCAAGGCCTAAACCCCACCTATTATGAGGGAACCAGGACCCCTTATAAAACTTGTGTAAACTCATTGAAAAAAAAAATCTATGTAGGAAACTGCATCAGAAAATACTAAACAACCAAAATTTGAGCCAAAAAATGTTGCACCATAGTTCCATATCCCTTCTTCATCTAAAAATAATAATTCTATGTTGAAAAAATCTTTGAGGTGTTACTAGAGCAAGGCTCTCATAAAAAACAATTTTTGGTGTGCTATTCTTATTAAAAAAACTCGACTATGAAAATCTCTTATGGACACAACTAGGGCTAAAGATGGTTGAAAATAAAAAATGGTGACCTCTTCTATTAAAAAAAAGGTAGGTCTACATAGCAAAGACAAGATGACAACTACATTATGGACAACTTCATGATGATAACATTTAAAGCTATCTTGGAGGAACATTGAACCATTTGCTATAACAAGGTATGCATTTTTTGTTCACTATTGCCTAGTTTTGATATTATGCATGATTAGATATAGTCCACATTATATATACCATATATTTTATTCTAGAGTATGATACACAATCAAAGTTTCAAAAGGTCATCAATTAATTTTTTTGCTCTGATAGTACCCAACTAGCATATGAATTTGTTTACATTCAATAAAAATGTCAAAAATCATCTAGTACCCATTTCAGAGCTTGATGCCTTGGCTACACTTTTCCAACCCCCATATTTTCTCAAAAAAATAATATGGAAATGAAGAGCCCACTAAGGATGCACGAGTCCATGCATCAGTTCAAGTTAGGGGAAAGTCAACAACCAAGTTGAGGAAAGAGAAAACATACCAATATTGTGATTGTATGCCATGTCATTCACTCAATATAGAATTGAAGAAATGGATGCATGAGGACATGCATTAATATAAGTTAGGGATAAAAGTTAGCAACCAAGTTAGCAACCAAGTTAGGGGGAGAGAAAACATATCAATGCTATGATTGTATGCCATGTAATTCCCTCAACATAGGAATTGAAGAAAGGGATGCATGAGGACATGCATAAATTTAAGCTGCAGGAAATGATAAGGCTTTGAAATATCTTGTTTTATGCAGCAAAGTAACACTTTCTAACTCCGTTAATGTATATGTAAATGTGGACAAGGTTGTAATTTGTATTAATATTTTGACTAAACATGGTAAAAAGGTAAAATGCATTGCCAAGTTATTTTAGATAGGTTTTATGTGATTTTAAGCTTAGTTTTGACATTGAATTAATGATATTTGAATATTGTATAGCAAAATTATGATTGTTTACAAAGTTATTTAGTATTGGAACTAGAATGAAGAGCATCAAAATAGCTTTTTGTTGCCAAACTATAATATTTCAGATCTAGACCATAGTGTGCTAAAAACTGTATTATTTTGGAGCTTTTTTGAAGTAGACTACAATGCACCAAAAATGCATAAAAAGATGCATGTTGAAGCATGGAAATGTGGGTTGGAGCATGGGACATGGCAATAAAGGATGTGGCAAAGATGAAGTGCTTGAATATGCTTAGGGTGCCATGTGTATGCATATTATTGTTTTACCTTTTTCTTTTTTTAATTGCTATTTCCATTTGGGATAAGACAAAGAAGCTTATTCTTTTTCTAGCTTGGCAAATAAAGATAGAAATGCTTATTCTTTTTTCAACCTGTTATTCCCACATGGAAAATAAAGATGAAGATTCTAAAGAAGAACTATTTCGATAGAATCAAGTTTGTTGGGATAGATTTTCAATTAATTTGGTTAAATTCAAATTAGATATAAATCAAATATGTTGAGATTAGTTTCTAAGTACTTTGATCGGATCTAAGGTAGTTAAATAGAAGTTGGATTTGTTGAGATTGGTTTCCAACTAATTTGGATAGATCTAAATTAGCTATAATTCCTATCAACTTATTTTGGGTTGTTATCTTCTTTAGATAGAATTAGTTTAAAAACCCTTACGAACCCATATGACAATACACAAATGATTATAGGTTAGGTTTTGCCTAAAGTGGCAATTAACACCATATATTTACCCTAAATTGAATGGGGAACATTGGGAGAGACTTATTTCTCATTCCTCCTTAAGGGACACTCTCTCAATCCAAGATGTTTCTATAACTACACATATCTTTGTTTAGGATATTTAAAGTCTAATCTATTAATGATACATAGACTAGATCAAGAATCCCATGAGCATGAAGCTAATGAACATAGTACATCCATATATCAATGTGCTTTAGCTATTGATGACAAATAACATTGCTAATAACCCTGATTGAAACTTTCTTCTTTTCAAGCAAGGGTCCAAGAGGAAATGCAAAATACAAGCTAGCCTAATGCAAATCTACATATAATTATTTTTTTAGATACCTAAGTTAACAAAGGAGATAAACAAATTCAAATAAACTAATCTAGAAATTCTTTTGACTTTCTTTTTTTGATGTGTCCTAAAACAAAAGCAAAATAAAAGTTGACCTAAAGGTTACTTGATTTCTTTCCTTTAATGTTCCCTAGAATTGCATAGAGACATATCAATGCAACATATAACAAATAGGGTAAACTACTAAAAAATAAAATAATAAACATTACCAAGAAAATTACTTGTTTTGGTGTTTGAGGTAGAAATGCACCTTGGCTATGTTGACAAGTGACTTTGTGGTATCACTCCTAGAACCTTTTAATGATTTTGTAATACCTACAAAACAAAGAAAAACTAGACAAAGATGATTAATTTTGGGGGTTCTATTATATGCAAGAGAAACAACAACCTTCTCTTGCCAAGTAGTTAGACACCCATGGTCCCTTAGATGACAAAAAATAACCAAAAATAAATGATAAACTTGCATAAAATGCAAGATCACTACCTATAATATTTTGAGAATATTCCCTAAAGACTTTGGTTGGAGGAAAAGACCTCAACCCTTGCACCTATTTTTTGCTTGACAAGCCACTATTGATTTCTCATAAGTTAAGGCATTGATCTATTTGCAAGCATAGGCTTATATACATTCACCAAAAAGTTCTTTTCGAGGCCAATCCATTGGAATTGAATTTTTGGTTTTGTGAATCCTAATTGTTATCGTCTCTGGACGCACTAACTTGTTGGGACGAAAACCCGACTTGCCTAGGACACCTATGCCTCGTGTAGAGCAACATAGTAGGAAGCACCGTGGGTAAGGAAATCACCTATAGGGAAACTTCTAGGATTTTTAGTCGAGGACAACTCCTCATCGAATTAGTCTTTGATACACTAAGGCCTTCGTGGGCTTAGGCTTGCTTTTCTAGGAGGGTTTTAATTGCAATGAAAGTAAAAATTACAAAAAATGTAAATGAACAAGAAAGTAAATTATAGGAAAAGTAAATCTAAACTATAAGGGGTGATGCACCAAGATTAAAGTTCCCTTCCAAACTACATGAACAACATATAAATGAACACGTTCACCATAGTCTAATAGCTAGAAATTGAACACACTATAGTATGCTTAACCTAGGATTGGAAACACACTTAAGGGAGTAGGACAGAGCGAAATTAGTTACAACTTTAATTCATGTGTCATAATGATTACAAGGCATGCAACCTGAAGAGGCTCAATGCTCCTTAGATATTGACTCAAGATTTGAGCCTTGTTCATACAACTAAGAAGAAGTGAAAGGAAGATCTCTCAAGGCTAGTTATAAGACACAAGTGGACAACTCCCAATGCCTTTACAATGAAAATGCTAGCCTATAGGCCAAGATGAGGGTTTCTTCCCTCTGAAAATTTATGCAGAATGTATGCAAATTCTATTTTGCTTTGTAGCTAGAATCCTTTTGCAACCATAATTAGCAACTTTGAGATCTCTAGATCTGGGGCCATCAATGCTTGAGGCTTTTGAGTCTTCAAATGATAGATCACTTCTAACATGTCTTAATATTGTTGCATTGGGGTGGTTGTGTTGTTAAGTTTTTGCTTGTTTTTCTCTAAAATTATTCACTTGCTAACATAAGGGGCATCACCTCCCTTGATTGGTGCAAAGTGTTAGTGTAGGCTTCCCCATGTGAAGGGTGATCACCATACTAACACATGAATGGTTCTGATAGGCTAGACCACAAAAGTCAATCTCAATGGCCAATGACAAATGTCCTCTTAAATGCCCTCTTAGACTACCTTGTTTATGTGTGCGGCTATTATGTATCTTTGGATGAGGTAGGGTATCCTTCAGCCATTGGAAAGCCTTCTTCAATTGGACACCAATGCTTTTCTCTTCTGGTTTTTTATTTGCTACCATGTATCCAACTTCAAATTATGTCAGGACCTCATCACTTCTCCATGTTTTCCTATGTTAGAAGTTTTTTAATTATTTTTTCAAATCATAGGAGTTCTTGAGATATTTGCTATGGAATTGTTGCTTCTTATTAGAACTATGTGAAAGAGACTATCTTTTTATGGGGATACAATGGATTAACATGTACTCTTACTAAATGCACCAAACTATGCCCCTTAAAGGATCAAGATAAACTATATTACAAAGTAAGGGAATCATCGAATATATTAATGAGGATCTAATTGATATTAATTATATAAAAAAAGGCATTGTATAAGGACATGATCCCTATAAAGGAGCATGTAGATGAATTAGATCCCTTGGAAGGAGATATTTTTGAAGATGAAACTATGTTGCTAGAATCTCCATGTGGGTCTTGTTTAGATGATGAGAAAGTCTTTGTTGATCGATTCCTTTAATAATATAAAGGTGAAACATATAAATGATTAGCACTTGTACTTTTACAAGATAGTTAATCTCCTATGGCACATGGTTGGCAAAGACATATTCTTTCCTCTTTCCAATACCCATTGATAAATATTATTCTCTTAAGAATTTCCTTCAATGAAAATACTAGGATATTCCACTCTCTATTGCCTCACCATTAACCCTTCAATTCATTGGTAAGCAAGTATGAAAGAAATAATTCAATGCACCTTGAAACCAAGCCGATAGAAATTCAAGTAGGAAAAATCCTAAACATCA
Source organism: Wollemia nobilis (assembly GCA_028583015.1). NCBI lineage: Eukaryota > Viridiplantae > Streptophyta > Pinopsida > Araucariales > Araucariaceae > Wollemia > Wollemia nobilis. The sequence continues at coordinate 121,887 of JAQPPZ010001067.1, forward strand.
ATAGTTGGCTACATGATGAAGAGGAGGTAAAGTTATTTAATGTGTTAAATAGGCATACCAAATACTTTGCATGGGATTATAGTGATATGAAAGGGATATGATCCCCCATGAGGATAAGTTCCTCTACGACATGAGTGAGTACCAACAACATCCCTTATCCCTCTCTCCTAAAATCATCATATCACAATATTTACATGCTTGTAATTCATACTATCTTGTATCTAAGAAAGATACACATTTTATTTTTTTATATGTGCAAGGCATTATAATTACAGGAAGGTAGACCCATAAGTTTTAAATTATCACTCTCCCTCCACCTTCTTTCATATGACAATTAAGATTGTCATCATATCATAGTGAATAGATGCAATAAATTTAAACTACCTTGTATCTAAGAAAATAGCACAAGTTTTGTTCCTTCCATATGTACAAGGCATATAAATTTCTCTAAGGTAAGTTAACAATCCCACATCCATCAACCATCCATAAATCCAACAATTTTAAAAGGATGATTCTAGTTTGGATTAATTTATTTTCTCATTTTTCATTGAATTCTAATGTCAATTAGTACACATCAATATTGCCCTTTCAAGTCATTTGTCTTCTCCAAAACCATTAAACTAGAGAATTTATATGCTTGGAATTCAAACCACTTTGTATCTAAGTAATAAACACAATTGTGTTTCCTCCCTTATGTTCAAGGAGTCTAAATTCTAGGTAAGTAAACTCTCATTTCAAATCATCTTTTTCCTCTTGATCACATCTATCAATATGAAAATTGATAAAGGATGATTCTAGTCAGGGTTAGTTTATTTTTTTCTTTTTTCTAGGATTATGATGACAATTGATCCACAAAAATATTACCCCTTTAAGTCAACAACATTAATTTCAATACATATCTTTATCAAATCCCTTCATTCTTTTAAAACCATTAAATCAGAATGTTTACCTACTTTAATTCAAACTGTTGTACATATTTATAAGCTTACTACAATGGTAAGGGCTTTGGCCTCTCTTTGAGAGGTCCAAGGTTCAAACCCTGCTCAGTATGAGGGGACCATGATCCCTCATAAAAACCTGTGTAAACGCATTGAAAAATAAAATCAAACTATTGTATATCTAAGTAAAGAACACAAAGTTTTATTCTTTCCTTATATGTAAAGCATCTAAATTATAGGTAGGAACACTCATCATTTACAAAAATCTATTTCCCTTTTTCAAGTCAAAATCACTACCATATTTTTAGATTTTGAAGGCTAATGATCCTTGCCACATTGTATCTAAGTAAAAGATATAGGTTAATATGCTTATTTTTCTTAAACGCAAGGCATTAGGATCATGAGAAGGTGAATCAAATACATTTTTCTCTTATCCTCAACCTTCTAAGCCTATCAATCTTATTGATTTGCATTTAAGATGTAAATCGGGATGAATAATTCCTCTCTTAGACCCAAATATTCAAGATTGATATGCATAGGAGCATCTAATAATTCTCAAATTTGTGTTCAACATAATCCTTCATCAATGCAAATGGACTCTTATTATATTTAATATTCCAAATTCACCAATTTATGCTTAGCATGGTAAATAAGATGAAAAATTCCTTCTCTTGAACTCAAAGCTTCAAGGTTGATGGGCCTTGAGACATATCACAACCATTTTTTCCTTATGCATTAATTTTGACCTATTCCCTTGAGTTGTTTACTTTCAGCCTGGTGACTTTGAACTTGAGATCACCTATGTGGAAGATCCTTCTCCACCTTCCACTCATTCCCCTTATCCATTTCTCCAATAATCATCACAACATATATTGGATGACGAGGGAGATCTCCTCCCTATTTACCTAGATGTTAAGGATACCATCCAAATAGTAGTTATGGTCTTCGCTACCACCACTCCACCTAATACTCAAGGGGCCTCTTCTTCAAATATGCTAGCTTCTTCCTCTACACTCATAGATTTGGATCTCTTCTTCAATCCACCGTCACAACCTCCTTATAGTTCCATATTTTTGACACCACCTTCTTCCTCCTATTTCACCAATCCACCTCTTGAAGCTTATTTGCTTAACGTCAATCAATATTGTTCTAATGTTCCACTCCAAAACTTGTATGACATTAGTATACTAGTTATACACATATACCTACATATTATCAAAATTCACAACTACTTCAAAATATTCCTACATACTCTTCCATTCCACAAACATCTACTCAAAGGCTTCAGCACAACATTCTTGCATCTTTGCAGGAGAATTTTTCCACTACTTACCATTCATTGCAATTTCTCGCATCTACTTCCATACCTATTTCAAACCAAAGTAACTTCTTCACCTTGCCATCAATGTGGACTTCCATCGTGCCAACAACATCACACTTTAGATTCCTCCTTATATCCCAGTATGAGTGGCCTTCTACCTATCAGTAGGTGTCAACCCAAGTGCTTTTTCAATAGATCAATCAAGGCTATATTCAAAATCTATACCATCCACCTATCTAGGAGTCTGATCAAGGTCTCCAACAAGTGCCATCTCAAGCACAACAACAAGCTATTAATGATTTAAATCAACCTCCCATGGCTCCATCATATCAATAAAAACTTTAGCAACAACTTCATAAATATCAACTTCACCAACAATAGATCCAATAGGAGCAACACCATAAATAATAGCTCCATCATGGGCAACTCCATCAACAACAAATCCATCAAGAGCAACTCAATATATAACAACTCTAACAAAATATGCTATAACTGTAGCAACAACAACAACAATAGATGCAACAACAATAACATCAACAACATCAACTATAATAGCAACAACAACAACAACAACTGCAACAACAACAACATAAGTTGTACTAACAATTTCAACAATAACAACAAAAAACACCTTCTTCATCATCTCAACATAATCCCACATCATTCACTACTCAGCCGTCTACTGCGGAGGTCATACAATCATTCCCACATCATTCTACAAGTGTTTGTAATTATTTTTCTCATCAACCACTTGAGGGATAAACTCTTTTCTCCACCCCTACATTGCAAGCACACCCAACTGAAATTCAACTCAAGAGGGAACAACTTAAAAACCTAGAGTTGCAAACTAGTGGCTATGGGCCACATAAACTGACTTATAGTCAAATCGACAATGATCCTATTCATCCATTTTTAGCCCCTCATCAATACCCTCAAAAATATGAAATACCTAATTTTTGATAAGTTTAAAGGTAAAGATGATCCTTAGGAGCACCTGTGCAATTATCTATATGCTTACCACCTGCTTTAGGGTAGCGATGCACTTATGCTTCCCACATTTCCTCTATCCCTTAGTGGTCAGACCCTTAATTGGTTCAACAACCTTCATAAATACAACTTGTTTACATTTGAACAGGTGGCCAACCAATTTCTTGAGCATTTCTCCATCAATATAAAAAAGAAGATGTTGCTACCAGATATCTATAGTCTGTGACACTTTGATGATGAACCAATAAATGAGTATGTTGCTCAATGGTTAGGGGTCATACGTGATTTAACATTTTCAATTCTACCCCTAGAGTTGGTCAAAATATTATTAAAAAATTGTGCCAAATATATATCAGCTACACTCCAAATACAAGAACATAGATCTTTTGAGGGTGCGATTGCTCAAGCCAACATAATCAAGGATATAAAGGTGCAACAAGGTAAATTCAAACTTTGTAAAAAGGTTGATTATGCCCTTAATTCTCAGTTCAGTAGAGGTGGTCAAAATCCAAATCCTCCAAAAGTACCACAGGCCAATAAGGTTATGTTGGGCTCAATACCTACTCCACCCCACAACAAGCTCACCAACCCCAATAGGGGTATCAATAATCTAGGGCTCCTTACCCAACTAATCAAACCCAAAATCAACAAAAATATCAATAATGTTCACCATGAAATTAGACTCATTTGTTGGATCCATTACCAAATATCTTTCAAAATTTGTATGATGTTGGGGACATTGCTTTACTAGAAGTAAAACCTGAAGATCCAAATCAACCAATGACCAAGAACTATAATGACAATGAATTTTACAAGTATCATAGGCACAAAGGGTATAATATCCATAACTATCACACATTTTTCCATTTGGTGCAAGATCTTATTGATAACAAGGTTATCCACACCGAAAATCCATTGACCCCTTCAAATCAAAATTTGAGAATCTATAAGACACCTCTGCCAAAACATGGACAAATCCAAATGCAACTTAATGCTTCCACTTCTCAACCTACACCTTGATAGGTCAATTAGGTAAATTGAAATCCATCCTAGTAGGTATTTGTTGGCATGACAAATGTCATTACATGAAGTCAGTGCTACCCCACTCATCTTGATCATCAAAAAAATTGACCCACTGTCACCACTCATTCATTTATACCATCGATACAAAGCAATCCTCTATTGATATTGCATAATATTGTTACCATTTGTAACAGTCTCACTCCTCAACTTTTCATAGCTTTTGCTAGGTTGTCCATATACGACCTCTTACAACAATCAAAGTTCCATTGTGAGGCTTTAAATGATATTCTATGGTCAATCAATGTGGAAGCACATGACACCAATGCCTTTGTACAATTCATTGATAATGTGTGGATATACATGCAACCTTCAATCATATTTTATGACCATCAAATTATAGTCCTTGAAGTTGAGGGTGTTGATCCTCCCATGAATATTATAGCTAGTATAAACGATACCACCTATAAGCATGCCTTGATCGACACAAGCTCTTCTATTAGCATCATTTCTACTATTTCCTTGCAACATCTCAACATTACACCTACCCATATCGATATGCCTACTTTGTATCTATAAGAATTCAATAGTTCCATGCATAAAATAGTCAGGTCCATTATCCTACTCATTCGAGCTAGTATTAAGATGATATCCACTCTATATTATGTCAATGAGGAAGAAATGCAATACAATATCCTCCTTGAACACTCATGGATTTGGGATATGCAATGTGTCCCTTCCATGCTACATTACTGCTTGAAGTATCTTCATGATGGCCAAGTCCATCGCATTGAGGCGAATGATGATCCCTTTCAATTTTGTAATGCAGTCGCCCCACCATAAACTTCACCTTTATCTTCTACTGAATTCACACATATTATAGTACAACTTGCTCTATCTGACCATTCATCCACTTCATCTTCCATTAAATCAAATTTACCAATCCTACCTACTCCTTTTGCCAACACATTGGCAAACTCTTCTTGTCATCCTGATTCACATTTGTGACCCCCATCTCCTCCATCATCAAGACCTCCTTCTCCTTCATCTCTCCAACACTCTTCACCACCATCATCATACTCTACTCATCTTAGGCTACAACCTCTAGTGTTCTCTAATTCTATTCCTAACAGTCCCATCTTACCCATTCCAAACATTCTGCTCATTCACCCATAATGTTTTTGGATCTCCCTTGATCCGATATTCACTCTTATAGCTCATCATCCCCATCTACTTCACAATTTCCCCATGCCAATCATCTTATCTTATCTAATCCAACTAGGTGTCATTCATGGGAACAAAACATTGCTCAACTTGATGCCTAACTCAATAAATCCCCTTCGTCCATCGTACCTCTTCTTTTCATATTAATCCCTCTAGAATCACAACCATTATCTTCTTCATCACATCAGGGATCACCACCCCACTATGAGCATTATGGGATACCACATGTGTCTATACTCACAACCAATCTTGGTCTAGGAGAATATGATATACATAATACTTGTGTCTCTCCTCCCAACATCCAATCCATTCATGACTTCGGTCACCCTTGTAATGCTCCCTTCACAATCAAAGTTTTCATCCCTCTTGGCCCACCCATAAATCACACAAAATTCATCTATGGGGGTGTCAATACATCTTCCTCCATATCTAAGCCTAAATTATTTGAAGACAAGTTTTGTGGTAATCTCGATTATCTATCAAATCCTAATTTTGCTAGACGTTACTTGCAATGCTTCCACTGGCAAGGGTTTGGTTTGGGTCACTATCAATAGAGGTCTAGAACCTGTATCAACCCACTTTATCAACATGGAGATAAATTTGTCTTGCGTTATAACATGCACCTCTCCATGTCTTAGAAGATGAGCTTCCTCATATTTCTCTAAATTTAATAGTGCATGGGTATGACATTGAACTTGAATTAAATTTTCAAAGTGACTCCCCATCACCTCATTCTATCATTGATATTCTTGACCAACTATTTCAAGATTCTTCATAATACATCATTCCTTATTATTATACAATTGAGGATCTCATCAAGGATTTTGCATCATTATCACTTACATCATCCCCAATGGATGTTAATTCCACTCCCACCTTTTTCTTTTTTGCCTATCCATACTCTCACTCAAATAATAAACATCGAGTTCAATCGTCTCCCCACTATCCTCGCTCTTCGCCCATAATTTTTTGGCCTTGTTTAAATCAACCCATATCTTTGACCTCATATTATACTACTTTTACTAATTTGCCCTCTTGTCCTGCTTCCACCATATCGATGAACATGATCTTCGTAGATCTCTTCGCCCCACTTTGTTATGATTCCCATCCTGATCGGATTATCTGTACCAATCCAGATTATATCAATTTCAACCATATTTCTTTTGAACTTTCTTCGAAGGATTTCCTTCTATTCGAGCACTTACTACATTCTACTAATGCTCCATTTTCTTCCACCCCCTCTCAGGCTCATTGCATCCATAATACCAAAATCACTCACGATGATGAAATTCCTCTCCCCATGTTGTATAGGACTTACATCTCATCCCTATCCCAACTCAACTCAAGGATTGTTACCACATGCTTATGGAGAACGCTATTAATGTTGACATTGACAATGATACTTCTAACCTACATATTATCAAACTAGGCAAGGGCCTCTCCATTAAAGAAAGAAAAAGCTTTACAACACTTCTCAAAAAGTATAAGAAAGTTTTTGCATGGTCATACACTGACATGCCAGGTCTTGACCCCTCTATGGTTGTCCACAATATTACACTTGATAGTAGTGCAAAACCCATTAAATAGAAGCTTCGAAATATGCATCCTATGATTGCATTAATGGTCAAGGAGGAGTTGCAAAAAATCCTCAATGTGGGATTCATCCAACCAATTTATTAACTTGAATGGGTTTCCAACATGGTCCCCATTGTAAAACCTAAAGGAGGAATTTGGATATGCATAGACTTCATAGATCTTAATAAAGCATGTCCTATATATAACTCCCTCCTTCCCAACATTGACATACTGGTTGAATCCACAACAGGTCATGAAATGTTGCCTCTCTTGGATGGGTTTTCAGGATACAACCAAATCTGGGTTAATCCTGATGATCAACATAAAACATCTTTTACAACTTCTTAGATGACTTTCTATTACAAGGTCAAGTCATTTGGCCTTAAGAATGCAGGCACCACATATCAATGTGCCATGACTTATATATTTCATGATTACATACACAAAATCATGGACTATTATATGGATGATCTATTGGAAAAATCTAAAAAATATCATCAACATACTGATGACTTGCGCAAAGTTTTGATCGACTTCTTGAACACAATGTATGTCTAAATCTAATTTTTTTTGTCTTTGGTGTTACCTCAGACAAGCTTCTTGGATTCATTATTTCTCAGTGAGGAATCGAAGTCGACCCAAAGAAGGTCAAGGCTATCATCGCTATACCACCTCCTATCAATCTCAAATAATTGCACAACTTGCAAGGAAAAGTTCAAGCGATTCATCATTACATCACCCAACTATCAAATAAATACAAGTTTTTCAACCATCTATTACAGAAAGGAGTACCATTCAATTGGGATCATGAGTGTCAAACTACCTTTGATGACATCAAGACCTACCTCACTTCATCGCCTGTATTTTCTCTTCCTCACCCTGATTTTTCTTTCCATATGTATATATCTTCTACAAATTTTGCGTTGGGCATGTTGTTGGCTCAAAAAAATGAGGTCTGCCAAGAGCATGCAATTTATTACATCAGCTGCACATTAGTAATCTATGAAACACGATATTTTTATATGGAGAAACTATACCTTGCATTAGTCTTTGGCACAAAGAAGTTGCATCACTACATGCTCAATCATACAACTTACATTATCGCCTACAACAATCCCATCAAATACATGATGGGTAGAAGTTATAACAATAGTCGGATAGCCAAATGGATCATGCTACTTACTGAATTAGATCTCGAATTTATTAGTCAAAAATCCATTAAAGGTCAGGTCATCATCAACCACCTCATGAAAGCCCCTTTACCTAATTATAAACCACTTTTCATCGAGCTTCTAGACAACTTAGTATTTCATATTTACGAAACTAAACATCAGGTGGAACATGAGACAAAAGCAGATCTAACCCTCTTCTTTGATGGCTCTCACTGAAGTGAAGGGTCAATACCGATATCATATTATTTATACCATAAGGGGTACCACTTCCATTTTCATTTAAATTAGGCTTTCATTGCATGAACAACAATGCCAAATATGAAGCGCTTATCCTCGACCTTAAGACAACACTTGCTATGTGCATCAAGAAATTACAAATCTAGGGTGATTCCCTACTCATTTTTAATCAGGTGAAGGGCATATTCCAATGCCAGTGCCTAGTGCTCAAGCAATATAAGCAGGCTGTTTATTAGCTCCTTGACCAATTCGAGTAGTGTAACATTGATGCTATTTTACGCTCAAGCAATCGTTTTGTAGATGCCATGGCTTCTCTTGGGTCTTTGATACCACAAAATGTACACAATGAAATCACTCATGTGCCTATATTAATGATCCATAAATCATCTATTGCTCTGCAAGCAAATTCCTCTGATACCGACATCATTTTTGTTCAAGCTAAACCCTAAAATCCTTGGTTTTCTTAGGTTAAGGATTATAACAAATTAGGTATTCTTCCACCTGATTTACCTCACATGATAAAGCATGCATTCAAACAAAGGGTAATTTGGTTCACTTTGCTAGGGGACATCCTAAAAAAATATGGTTATGATGACATTCTTCTAAATTATCTCGAACCACAAGAAGCTCACCATGTAATTACGATTGCCCATGATGGTACCTGTGATGGCCACTTCAGTGGCGTCACCATTACAATGTGCATCCTTCGTATGGGCTATTACTGGCCCACCATGGAACACGATTGTTGTACATATGTCAAGAAGTGCATTAAATATCAATAGCATGCCAATATCACGCATTTACCATCTTAGGCTTTACAATCTATCCAATCCATGTGGTCATTTTCTCAATAGGGCTTGGACCTCATTGTAAAAATCACCCTCTCCTCTTCTGGCAATCACAAATTCATTATTACCACTATTGAATATTTCACAAAGTGGGTTAAGGCGATTCCTATTATCCAAATGACTAAGTCTAAAATTGTTGATTTTATTACATAACATATCATTTGTCATTTTGGTATTCCTTAAAAACTCATTTTTGATAATGATACATCATGCAAGAACAAGAATGTTTGCACAATATGTGATAAATACAATATTCAACATAGCTTTTCAATGTCATACTACCCTCAGGGTAATGGCCAAGTAGAAGCTACAAATAGAACAGTTTACACCATTCTTCACAAAACCATTGCAGAATCGCATCGTGATTGGCATAATCAAATGCCTTTGGCACTCTAGGTCTATTGAACCAATATTATAATACCTACAGGGGCAACACCATTCTCACTAGTATATGGCATAAAAGCCATTATACCATTAGAACTAGAGATTCCTTCTTTAAGGATCTCACTAAAAGAATTCATTGACGATGATACAACTCATCAAACCTGCTTAGATCAACTTACTTTTCTAGATGAGCGTCCCATTAATGCTATTGAACACACACACATGTTTATTAAGATCACCTCCGATGTGTGTATAACAATAAGGTCCATAAATGAGAGTTCCAAATTAGTGATTTGGTCCTCAAAGAAAATGAGCAAAACACCAGTCCACCACACCATCTTCATGATAAATTTACACCAAACAAGTTAGGGCCTTATATCATCATAAGCAAATTTGGTTCTGGTTCCTATCATTTAGCCAATCTTGAAGGAATTGAGAAGCATGATCCTCTCAATATAATTCACCTTCATGCATTTTACACTTGATTCACATCCACATCACTTCTTCATCCACCATCATTCTATGATGCTATTTCAAATGTACAAAGTTTGAAAGCAATAACAACAATAATAAAAATGCAAACAAACCAAAACTGTCCATCAGTGAAGTATCTTGCATTCCATTTTTCTCTTTTCCTCTCCGTCTTCTACTTCCTTTTTCCTCCACATCTACCTCATTTGGATCTATATCAATGTTGTATGGTCACTCTTTGAGTGTCTACATACCTTTGATTTATTTCTATTTTTTCTCTTATTTTGTTATTCTCTTTCTTTTTTAGTTTTTGGTCAATATTGTGTGGTCATGCTTTGAGTGGCTACATACCTTTGATTTGTTACATTTCCTTCTTGCTTCTTCCTTCTACTTTTTCTTTCCCTTCTTTCTTCTCTTTCTATTTCCCATATGTTTCACATGCTTACTTTCTAGCCTCTTCCATATTCATCTGCACTCATCAATCATGTTTATGCTGCCAAACATTGGCATTCAACTCTCTCATCATATACATCCATGCATACCATCATGATTTATCTATATTAATTTGACAAATCATTTGGATTCACAAATTCACGTTCAATTATATCACTTCGTTTTCTTACTCAAGAACTAGTGTGTCACACTTTAGTCCACATTCATGGGGATTCTATCATGTCAATAATTCTACTTGTTGTTGGCAATTTTGGGTACCTTGGGTACATTGCCTTTGCTCAAATGTATAAGTTATCATTGATGTCAAAAGGCATTTTTGTGTTGATTTCAAAAGAGTGTGATGTCAAGAATAAAGGGTTTTTATTAAAACCATGGTGGCAAGGCTAAAGGTTTTTCTTAAAACCATTTGGACTCATTAAGGGTTTTTATTAAAACCAAGCTTAACTTAATGCAAAGGTCCATGTGTATTATTAATAATTAAATTAACTCAAACCTTTGTCAAAGGTCCAAGTTTAATTTATTATTAATAAAATAATAATAATAATAATTTTAATTATTATTAAAGGGTCTTTCAACCCTTAAGCAACGGAAGAAACAAGAATTATTTCACCAATTTGTTGCCATCGTTGGAAGAGCGCCGACGTCAAACAGTGAAGGAAAAATTGCTATATAAGGTGGCATGATTTTCAAAAGTGAGTACCTCCGATTAATGTTGACATCTGTGATTTGTGGCTACTCTGTTTTAGTTCGATTTGCGCTTGGCATCCATGATTTGTAGTTGCACTGTTTTCGTTCGATTTGCACTTGGCATCCGTGATTTGCATTTGCACTGTTTTTGTTCGATTTGCACTTGGCATCCGTGATTTGCATTTGCACTGTTTCGTTCGATTTGCGCTTGGTGTCCGCAATTTGCATTTGCTCTATTTCCTTCGAACAACGCTTGGTATATTCGAGTTGAGCTTGCTCTGTGTTTTTGATCTCCGTTGACGTCTTTGATATCATGCTTGTTCTGTGTCTTGGAGACTATGCTTGGCAAACTCAGATTTGAGCTTGGGCTGCATCCTTACCTTTTGGCTTGATGGCAGTGGATTGTTGCATGCGGTTTGTGGAAGACATTTACGTTTTCCAGGTTCTTGGCGTCAAAGGAAGATAAAAGAGAGGGCAACGGTGTTTTATTTCGTTGGGCACTTGTGACCCAACGACGGTGGCATTTAAGCAAAAGCACTAGATGGCAGAGGTGCCGAGTTCGATTCTCTTCGTTGGGAATTTCCTTTTGATCGCGATGTGCAAAGAATGGTGGCTATGATTGCGCGGGAGGTATAAGGTTAAGGTATCATTTTTTGTTTTGATATTGCTTTGGGTATATTGCTTTACTATTTTGAAGTATAAAGGATAAAGTAAAAAGAGGTCTTATACTATTCACCCCCCCTCTCAGTATAAGCTTGTGTTCTTCAATTGGTATCAGAGCCGGTGCCTTCGAAAAGTTTGACAGCTTGAAGGAAAAGCTAGTAAAGAACACAATGGATTATTCCAGGGGTAAACAACTTCAAGATAGTGATGAGTCTTCTAGTGATGAAGAGGCTTATTTCAGCAAGAAAGGCAAGTTCTCTAGAAAACACAAAAGTATGAAAAATATAAGATGTTTCAATTATGGAAAGTTTGGTCATTATGCTACTAACTGTACTGTTGCCAAGGATGAAAGTGATGAAGATAAACAGGACTGTAAGAGCAAGGATTCTAAAAAGCACAAGCATCATAGGAAAAACAAATATGAGCACAACAATCAAGGAAAAAGGTATTCTCATAAACACAAGAAGAGTTTCTACCTAGACAAAGCAAGTAAGTGTTCTAGTAGTGATAATGAAAGTTCTTCAAGTGATAATGAAAATGAGATGTTGTTCATAGCATAAAAAGAGGAAGAACCAAAACATAGATTCATTATCATGAAATGTCTTAGATGTGGAAATTTGGTCACCTTGAGGATGATTGCACAAATAATGATTTGGTTTCTAGTATGTATGAAGATGCTTCAGAAAACTATAAGGAATATGCATGTATGGTTTTTGAAAAGGGTAGCACCTCTAGTGATAAGAAATCTAAAAAATGCTTTGATGATTCTAAAAGCAAACATATAGAGGAAGGTGAAGTAGATCTTAAAGGTGAACTTATTAGTGCTCTTAGTGCTTTGAAAAAGGAAAGAAAGAAGAATGCTAGACTCAAGGATAAGTTAGATGAATGTTGTATGGAGAGAGATGATCTTATAGAAAGTATTGACTTCTCTATAGCTAAGACACAAGAACTCAAGGATGAGTTAGAGTCTAAGGTTCTTGAGTATAGTGAGTTAGAACAGAAAATGGCTTCTTTGAAAGAGGAAACTAAAGGGTACAAGGACAAGCTTCATATATTTCAAGATAGCTCCAAAAAGGTTAAGTCTCTCATCAAAGGTCAAAGAAAGACAACATATAAAACAAGCCTTGGTTTTGTTAAGCCTCACAAGAAACAAGTTGGAGAGTCTAGTAAGAGACACCAAAAGGAAGAGAGTTCTGATGAGGAAAGTATTTCAGATCACGAGTCCTTGAATGATAGATGCACAGAAACAGAAAACATAATTCAGAATGAGAAGAAGTTTTCAGAGCCTAAGAGGTCAAATAAAGAAATGTTTCAAGGCAGATGTTTTGCTTGTCACAGGTTTGGTCACATAGCTTCACATTGCATGGCTCAAGTGAAGAAGGTAAATGACAGTTTCAGAGGTGGTAATTTCTTTCAAGGGTATTGCTACTCTTGTCAACAGTTTGGGCACAAGGTAGTTTATTGCAAGGCAAATATCAGGAACAGGTTTGATCAAAACAGGTTTGGTCAAAATAGGTTTGGTCAGAACAGGTTTGGTCAAAACAGGTTTGGTCAGAACAGGTTTGGTCAAAACTTGATTCAAAGAATAGGTATGCCTAAAAGAAATAACATTGTTACTTGTTATAAGTGCAACAATGAAGGTCACATAGTCAAACAGTGTAGAGCTGAAATTCCAGAATACAGGAACAGGAATAGTGGCATGATCAAGTCCAAGGATCAAGGCATGGATAAGAACAGGGATGAGAACAAGAACAAAAACAGTGACAGGAACAGGAATATGGACAAAGAGTTCAAGAGAAGGTTCGGCAAGGAAGTTATAAACGCTGATGATGATCAATACCTAATGGGAGTTTTACTCCCACCCCAAAATTAATCACCTCATCAGGAGGTGGGGGAGGGACTAAGCTAAGAGGCTAATTCTTAGTCCCGAGCCCCAAAGGTGGCCCTTTGCCATTGATGACAAAGGGGGAGAGATATAAGTAAGGGGGAGAGCTTCAAAGTGAAGAGGAAAGCTTCAAGTCAGGGGGAGCAAAACTTCAAAGGAAGATTCTCAGTTGCTAGCATAGGTGGTTTCAGTTTGTTTCAGTTTTGGCTCTTGAGAAGTGTTTTCAGTAAAAGTTTGCCATCAATGACAAAGGGGGAGATTGTTGGCAATTTTGGGTACCTTGGGTACATTGCCTTTGCTCAAATGTATAAGTTGTCATTGATGTCAAAAGGCATTTTTGTGTTGATTTCAAAAGAGTGTGATGTCAAGAATAAAGGGTTTTTATTAAAACCATGGTGGCAAGGCTAAAGGTTTTTCTTAAAACCATTTGGACTCATTAAGGGTTTTTATTAAAACCAAGCTTAACTTAATGCAAAGGTCCATGTGTATTATTAATAATTAAATTAACTCAAACCTTTGTCAAAGGTCCAAGTTTAATTTATTATTAATAAAATAATAATAATTATTATTTTAATTATTATTAAAGGGTATTTCAACCCTTAAGAGACGGAAGAAACAAGAATTCTTTCGCCGATTTGTTTCCATCGTTGGAAGAGCGTCGACGTCAAACAGTGAAGAAAAAATTGCTATATAAGGTGGCATGATTTTCAAAAGTGAGTACCTCCGATTAATGTTGACATTTATGATTTGTGGCTACTCTGTTTTAGTTCGATTTGTGCTTGGCATCCGTGATTTGCAGTTGCACTATTTTCGTTCGATTTGTGCTTGGCATTTGTGATTTGCATTTGCACTGTTTTCATTCGATTTGCGCTTGGCATCCATGATTTGCATTTGCACTGTTTCGTTCGATTTGCGCTTGGCATCCATGATTTGCATTTGCTCTGTTTCGTTCGATTTGCACTTGGCTTCTACAATTTGCATTTGCTCTATTTCCTTCGAACAACGCTTGGTATATTTGAGTTGAGCTTGCTCTGTGTTTTCGATCTCCGTTGACGTCTTTGATATTGTGCTTGTTCTGTGTCTTGGAGACTGTGCTTGGCAAACTCAGATTTGAGCTTGGGCTGCATCCTTACCTTTTGGCTTGACAGCAGTGGATTGTTGCATGCGATTTGTGGAAGACATTTATGTTTTCCAGGTTCTTGGCGTCAAAGGAAGATAAAAGAGAGGGTAGTGGTGTTTTATTTTGTTGGGCACTTGTGACCCAACGATGGTGGCATTTAAGCGAAAGCGCTAGACGACAGAGGTGCCGAGTTCGATTCTCTTCATTGGGAATTTCCTTTTGGTCGCGGTGTGCAAAGAATGGTGGCTGTGATTGCACGAGAGGTATAAGGTTAAGGTATCATTTTTTGTTTTGATATTGCTTTGGGTATATTGCTTTACTATTTTGAAGTATAAAGGAAAAAGTAAAAAGAGGTCTTATACTATTCACCCCCCCTCTCAGTATAAGCTTGTGTTCTTCAATTGGTATCAGAGCCGGTGCCTTCGAAAAGTTTAACAGCTTGAAGGAAAAGCTAGTAAAGAACACAATGGATTATTCCAAGGTTAAACAGCTTCAAGATAGTGATGAGTCTTCTAGTGATGAAGAGGCTTATTTCAGTAAGAAAGGCAAGTTCTCTAGAAAACACAAAAGTATGAAAAATATAAAATGTTTCAATTATGGAAAGTTTGGTCATTATGCTACTAACTGTACTGTTGCCAAGGATGAAAGTGATGAAGATAAACAAGACTATAAGAGCAAGGATTCTGAAAAGCACAAGAATCATAGGAAAAACAAAGATGAGCACATCAATCAAGGAAAAAGGTATTCTCACAAACACAAGAAGAGTTTCTACCTAGACAAAGCAAGTAAGTGTTCTAGTAGTGATAATGAAAGTTCTTCAAGTGATAATGAAAATGAGATGTTGTTCATATCAGAAAAAGAGGAAGAACCAAAACATAGATTCATTATCATGAAATGTCTTAGATGTGGAAATTTTTGTCACCTTGAGGATGATTGCACAAATAATGATTTGGTTTCTAGTATGTATGAGGATGCTTCGAAAAACTATAAGGAAGATGCATGTATGGTTTTTGAAAAGGGTAGCACCTCTAGTGATAAGAAATCTAAAAAATGCTTTGATGATTCTAAAAGCAAACATATAGAGGAAGGTGAAGTAGATCTTAAAGGTGAACTTATTAGTGCTCTTAGTGCTTTGAAAAAGGAAAGAAAGAAGAATGCTAGACTCAAGGATAAGTTAGATGAATGTTGTATGGAGAGAGATGATCTTATAGAAAGTCTTGACTTCTCTATAGCTAAGACACAAGAACTCAAGGATGAGTTAGAGTCTAAGGTTCTTGAGTATAGTGAGTTAAAACAGAAAATGGCTTCTTTGAAAGAGGAAACTAAAGGGTACAAGGACAAGCTTCACAGGTTTCAAGATAGCTCGAAAAAGGTTAAGTCTCTCATCAAAGGTCAAAGAAAGACAACAGATAAAATAGGCCTTGGTTTTGTTAAGCCTCACAAGAAACAAGTTGGAGAGTCTAGTAAGAGACTCCAAAATGAAGAGAGTTCTGATGAGGAAAGTATTTCGGATCATGAGTCCTTGAATGATAGATGCACAGAAATAGAAAACAGAATTCGGAATGAGAAGAAGAAGTTTTCGGGCCTAAGAGGTCAAATAAAGGAATGTTTCAAGGCGGATGTTTTGCTTGTCACAGGTTTGGTCACATGGCTTCACATTGCATGGCTCAAGTGAAGAAGGTAAATGACAATTTCAGAGGTGGTAATTTCTTTCAAGGGTATTGCTACTCTTGTCAACAGTTTGGGCACAAGGCAGTTTATTGCAAGGCAAATATCAGGAACAGGTTTGATCAAAACAGGTTTGGTCAGAATAGGTTTGGTCAGAACAAGTTTGGTCAGAACAGGTTTGGTCAAAACAGGTTTGGTCAGAATAGGTTTGGTCAAAACTGGTGGATTCAAAGAATGGGTATGCCTAAAAGAAATAACATTGTTACTTGTTATAAGTGCAACAATGAAGGTCACATAGTCAGACAGTGTAGAGCTGAAATTCCAGAATACAAGAACAGGAACAGTGGCATGATCAGGTCCAAGGATCAAGGCATGGATAAGAACAGGGATGAGAACAAGAACAAGAATAGTGACAGGAACAGGAATATGGACAAAGAGTTCAAGAGAAGGCCCGATAAGGAAGTTATAGACGCTGATGATGATCAGTGCCTAATGGGAGTTTTACTCCCACCCCAAAATTAATCACCTCATCAAGAGGTGGGGGAGGGACTAAGCTAAGAGGCTAATTCTTAGTCCCGAGCCCCAAAGGTGGCCCTTTGCCATTGATGACAAAGGGGGAGAGATATAAGTAAGGGGGAGAGCTTCAAAGTGAAGAGGAAAGATTCAAGTCAGGGGGAGCAAAACTTCAAAGGAAGATTCTCAGTTGCTAGCACAGTTGGTTTCAGTTTGTTTCAATTTTT
Organism: Wollemia nobilis; assembly: GCA_028583015.1. NCBI lineage: Eukaryota > Viridiplantae > Streptophyta > Pinopsida > Araucariales > Araucariaceae > Wollemia > Wollemia nobilis. The sequence continues at coordinate 139,280 of JAQPPZ010001067.1, forward strand.
GGCTCTTGAGAAGTGTTTTCAGTAAAGGTTTGCCATCAATGACAAAGGGGGAGATTGTTGACAATTTTGGGTACCTTGGGTACATTGCCTTTGCTCAAATGTATAAGTTGTCATTGATGTCAAAAGGCATTTTTGTGTTGATTTCAAAAGAGTGTGATGTCAAGAATAAAGGGTTTTTATTAAAACCATGGTGGCAAGGCTAAAGGTTTTTCTTAAAACCATTTGGATTCATTAAGGGTTTTTATTAAAACCAAGCTTAACTTAATGCAAAGGTCCATGTGTATTATTAATAATTAAATTAACTCAAACCTTTGTCAAAGGTCCAAGTTTAATTTATTATTAATAAAATAATAATAATAATAATTTTAATTATTATTAAAGGGTCTTTCAACCCTTAAGCGACGAAAGAAACAAGAATTCTTTTGCCGATTTTTTGCCATCGTTGGAAGAGCGCCGATGTCAAACAATGAAGGAAAAATTGCTATATAAGGTGGCATGATTTTCAAAAGTGAGTACCTCCGATTAATGTTGACATCTATGATTTGTGGCTACTCTGTTTTAGTTCGATTTGCGCTTGGCATCCGTGATTTGTAGTTGCACTATTTTCGTTCGATTTGCACTTGGCATCTCTGATTTGCATTTGCACTATTTTCGTTCGATTTGCGCTTGGCATCCGTGATTTGCATTTGCACTATTTCGTTCGATTTGCACTTGGCGTCTGCAATTTGCATTTGCTCTATTTCCTTCGAACAGTGCTTGGTATATTCGAGTTGAGCTTGTCTATGTTTTCGATCTCCGTTGATGTCTTTGATATTGTGCTTGTTCTGTGTCTTGGAGACTATGCTTGGCAAACTCAGATTTGAGCTTGGGCTGCATCCTTACCTTTTGGCTTGACGGCAGTGGATTGTTGCATGCGGTTTGTGGAAGACGTTTACATTTTCCAGGTTCTTGGCATCAAAGGAAGATAAAAGAGAGGGCAGCGGTGTTTTATTTTGTTGGGCACTTGTGACCCAATGGCAGTAGCATTTAAGCAAAAGCGCTAGATAGTAGAGGTGCCAAGTTCGATTCTCTTCGTTACAAATTTCCTTTTGGTCGCGATGTGCAAAGAATGGTGGCTATGATTGTGCAGGAGGTATAAGGTTAAGGTATCATTTTTTGTTTTGATATTGCTTTGGGTATATTGCTTTACTATTTTGAAGTATAAAGGAAAAAGTAAAAAGAGGTCTTATACTGTTCACCCCCCCTCTCAGTATAAGCTTGTGTTCTTCACTTGTACATAAACATACATCATTTTGCATACTATAATCTAATGAAGGGTTAAATATACATTTGTTAGCATGCCTGCAGTGGTGTCCAATCCTATTCTCAGTTGCATGGTAACGGGAAGTTTTTTTGTTCCTCAACCATTCATAGTTAGTCCAATCAACCTTTATCGAATACCATCAAATTCTAAAGCATCTCAAGACTTCCCCTGGTTGACTTGAGTTCTTTCATGGATCAATCACGCATCTCAGATCTTAAGCAAATTTTGAGTATAGGGAGGACAACACCTTTTGTAAGGCTTGCCATAAAGTGAACGATTTCTCCTACTCATCCTATCATTTGCATGATCCAAATATGAGGATCGAAAAAAGGACAAGCTATTCAAAAAAAGAAAAAAAGAAGAAGAAACAAGGAAAAGGTATAAAACAAAAGTAAAAGCCAAAAGAACAATATAGAAAGAAATAAAAGAGCACTATTTAAAAGCTTTAATCCTTGAGGTCCTCAGGTCCATAAAATCATGAGGTTAATCTCCATGGAGGCTATAAACACCTATCTGGTAGTGGAGCATGCCTTACAAGTGGTGACACATCTGTCATATTAGTGATATTTTTTTTAATAGATCAATGTGCGCTTGTGGATGAGCTAGCTTAATCGGTTAAGTTTACAATTCTTTAGTCTAACCTCACTCAAAATGGATAAATAAACATCATGTGTATACATAGGTCCATTAGGATATTGATTGATTATTAGAGGAGTTTGATTGATAAAACTATGATGTTTGACTTTCTAGGAATTTTTTAAAACATCTAATAGTCCTAGGAATAAGGAGCGCATAGTACAAACTGTTAGCACTACTCATAACAAGTGTTCTCTTCATCATATTTGTATATTATCATTCGCTACATATTCACAATGTCATTCATATTATTTGCCTCTATATTTTCTGCATTGCATTCATTATACACATTGCATGTTTGCTTGTTTCATAATAAGGTCCATAGCCAGCATGATGTTTCATTTATCTTTGATTAATTCAATCATTTGAGATCATCCAAGCTAAATATGGGTTTCCATAAGTATGATCACATACACATATTTCATACATACATACCATTCATATATTATATCACTACATTTTCATTTTGGCAAATTCTTTGTTAAATCCATGTCACATATCATACACTTTACATCAAATAACATTGTAAATGCATTATCACATGTATTCCATCATCATGGGTATTCATCACACATATCAAATACACATTAAACCATTGTACACCATCACAAGAAATCATATATATATATATATATATATATCATATCATATCATACATGAGCTATACATAGTCAAAATTACCTGTAGGCTACATTGCATATACATCATGCTATACATCGCCTCATCAATAACTATCATAATATAAAAAATTGGTGGCATACTTACCACACCAAAAAGAGAAGTATACCATCTCAGCTCTGTTGCCCACTTAGAGTCTCTCCACTCCACTCATGTCGACCAGGAGGTTCCTCGATCCTCCTCCACTGCTCTATCATGGGGTAGCTCCCTCTACCTACGATACTAATTGCTCTACTCCTCTAGTCAATTATGATACCACTAACTGTGTGCTCCTCCTACTTTGGTAGGATTATGATCTAGACTTTTTTGATGTCGAGATACTTATCCCTTGACTCGCCAATCATCCCTATAACCTATGCACCTTCCTCTCCTCTTTATAGAATAGTATCTCAAAATTTTCTTTCATGTGGTGCATCCCATCCAACTCGGCCTATAGGGCCACCATGACCTCACTTTGTGCCCTCTACTATGTGGCCTCCTCATGTAATCGTACCACCTCTATCACCATGGCTTCCATATATGCCCTCGACTATGCAACTTCCTCACACAATCACATCTCTATCATCGTGTTCTCACTTTGCACCCTCTACTGTGCAACCTCTTTGTGCAATTGTGCCATATCTACTACCATTACCTCCCTCTATGCCTATTTTTGTGCCACATCTACATGTAATACGACAACGTCAACCATAGCCATTCAATCTCATCGATAATATGTCACACTCATGCTTTACTCCCTCCATTTGCACCCTACCTCTCCCATCCAATCAATCCAACATAGTTGTCTCTCTACCATCAATATTGCCCACTCCTATGTCCATGCCATCTCTCATTGAGTCATCAAGACCTCCACCTATCATACCCTATCCCATTACATGTGGGGCTCCTCATATGCATCCATCAAACTGCATAAATAGATGCTTAAATCCACCTTTTTTATAGCTAGATCATCAGTCCCCTTAGGGCCTACTAATGGATCTACCCATCCAATATTGGATGGGCCTAATCCACTACCCAATCATTGCCTCACACACCATAATAACTCTACATCTATCTCCTATTTGCTAGCATATTTGATCTTAAAATCTGACCCACTAACTACCCTACAAGGGCTACTCATCCCCACATCTGCTATACCGCATGGGCTACTTGTCATTGCCTCTACTCCTCCACCTAAGTTGCACTCATCTCCTGCTCCACCTCTTGCTCCACCTCCTGCAACCCACTCTAGGTCCCTACTCATTGTTGTTGTTGTACCACCTGCTCCATCTATCACTCCTATCTCAGGCTCTCAACTTTGTGTAGCCCACCATACATCATACTTTGGTGTGGTCCCTGGATCATCAACATTAGGAATATCGATACTCATATCCATTGATGTATCCAAGGGTTCCACCTGTGGTCATATTCCTTGATATCCCTTGAATTGCATGATAACCACTAGAGTATTGGGCACCTCCTGTTGTAATCCAAACTATTGTAACACTCGACTAAATGGGAAGCACTTTATCTATTATACCTCCCACCTAATCACCCGTCGCCTATGCGTCACTCGATAAAGCTCATGCTCCATATCATCCCAAGATGGTGCCCCTCTCCATGGCTGCCAAATGATGTCCTAGCATCCCAATCTCCCAAACACTCCCTTATAAAAGAACGACTATCCCTCATGCAACCTATGCCATCGTGCCTCCATATCTATCTACCATCGCAATGCATATGGTACATCAATTCCCATTAGCTCATGCACCCTATATGGTAGGTCCTCTAGTCCTAAAACTACTATATGCTCCCAAATCCAAATATGTACTAGCAAGTTGCTCCTTATCACTCCCCATGTTGTCCTTCGTAGTGCATGCAACTCACTAAATATCTATGCTAATAATGCAAGAGCCCATGCAAAGTGATGCTCATGCTCAACCATGTCATATACCACCCCCATCATCCTCTGTGAAAATTGATAACCAAAAATATTAGGTAGCACATAGTTGGAAATCATGACCATTGCCAAGCAGTGTCTCAACGATATCTCCCTATTATGCCATAACTCCTCATATGCTACACCTCCGTTGCTCACCTTCACACCCTGTCATCAGTCTGCAAATATCCACTAAAAAATAACGTACTTCTACCCCCTTCCTATGGTAATCACAATTAGTCCCTCTATGGAAAATCAATATATGTAGTATACATCTTCTAATGTGATCGCCATTTCCCCTATCAGGAAATGGAAGGTGTTCTGATCAGGATCCCATCGCCCACACAATGCAACCAAGTATGAATGATTACAATGTATTGTTTGCATCTCCACTACTCCATGAAATCCCACATCTCGCAACCACTATCACTAGTGCCTCATATCCCCTTCATATTCTTGATCAACGAGTGAAATTGGTGACTTGGATCTATCTTCTTCACCTGTTTCACATCATTACTTTGTTAGTACAAAAAGTATTTTTTTGTGATCATAGAGGTACACACATGCATCTCAAAAAATATGCTTAAAAAAATCATACAATGTATGGAATTTTGTACAAAAATTGAACTATCGTACGATTGTAGGGTACCCCATGATTGTACATATAAAGGTAGATTCAAATACACATTTGGGTCATTTGCATATACATGCCAATTTTTTTCAAAAATTTCATGTACAACACATGCAAAACAGGTACACACACTTACACACATGTACCTTGAAAAACGTACTTAAACAAAAAACCAACAACAAAACCATGCATACACAAACACACGCATACACACCATCTTCATTTCATACACATCATCTATTCTACCATTTCATTATCAAAAAAGCCCTAGGATTCCTTTTATTTTTTAAAATTCACAAACGAGGGTTACGTGGTCCACTTACTGTAATTGCACTCCCTCCAGTGACTCCTTGCATTGCACCCATCACCATATCATACACCTCAATCTCAAATTTGATAGCACTTTGTCTCCCAACCTCTCTCCCTCTCCCCTTGCCTTGCGATTTTATTTTGCAAGTACACATATGAGTTGCGTGCCTTGTGATTCCTCTTTTATAAGCTTGCACTGTATGGTCATAGGGTATCCCATGACTATTTTAGGTCACAGGGCACCTCACAATTTGGGTCGCAAGGCACCCCACGACTATTTTGGGTCAGAGGATACCCTGCAATCGAAACAAATATACTTTCAATTTTATCCACTAGCCCATAATGATGCCAATAACCATAATTACATGCAAAATCTCCATTATCATTATGTTATAATGTGCTTCAATACATCATATCACCATATTTCTCACTTTGTATAGCATTTTGCCACTTCTTCAAACATCACCTCCTATCTATTAATCACTAAAACCGTATTGCACATGATAAAAAATCAAACACTCAATTTTGGAAATAATGTTTGGCCAACAACTTTGCCTATGACCCTCTTAAATCCCTCTTTTGTTGGGGCACACACAAAGCAAAATATCAATTCCATTTGATATGCTCTCTACCATTGTCTGTATGGTTACTCAAGAATCTCCTTCATCGAGGGGGTAAATCAAGTCCGCTAAAAATTGATCAAAGCCTCATGAGGACACCTGCCTTTGGTTGGCCAGTTTATCACATTTAATAAAGCTCAAAAGTTTGTTGAAAGCTAAGTTGCAAAAACACACGCCCCTTTCACAATTAGGGAATTTTTACATTAATCATAATGATAAAGATAATTCTTGCATTTTTTATATTTTTCCATAATCACTTATCATATAATGATTATTATATTTTATTAGGTATTACATCATTCCATTCACACACATTCTTCACCATATTCACATCAATTAAGCATCACAAGATGTATATATATACACTAATATCACCTTCACTGGTCACAACCTTGATTTGTCCTTCTCTTAACCATTTCTCCTCTACTTCTTATCAATCGACTAGTCATTGTCATCCATTCTTTCTTCCACTCACTCACCGCTTAAGGGGGTATACAATAATTTATTTTGAAACCCATCATTAAATGATTCTTCAAAATCAAACCACCAACTATTGTTACAAATATTTGCACTGCACCGTGTCTTCACACAATACAATACAAAAAGGAACAAATGTAGACACCCAAAAGTCACACATTGACACTTCTCCTGTCATCACGACTGATCAATTTGCAAAACCCATAAAATTTGCATAAATTATCCTCAAAATACTATTCATTTATTAAAATCACTATTCATGCACTATTCATAAGCCCCCTTGGGCCACTTAAGCCCTTTCCTATGCTTAACTCTAGGTCCCCATGCGACCATCATCTTTGCCTAACCCTAGTTAATCTCTAACCTAGGTCAAGGTCACTTCATAGTCAAACTTCTAACCATGGTCAACCTAACCATGGTCAACTTGACTCATGGCCACCTCACCTAGTCTACTCTTTGACTAGCCTAGGTGCCACCTCATCCATTTGACCTTGGTCTAACCTAGGGTCAACCTAAGAAGGGTTAACCTTAACCCTTGCTCCACACATCTCCCCATGAGCATTTAAGGCCTTAATTGGCTTTTGAAGACTTTTGTGCCCCAAGGCATGGGTCAAGGGTGAGTCACCCTCCACCTCACCCAAAAAGTCAACAACTTACCCAAGATCAACCTAAACCTAGTCAAAACTAACCCTTACTCCATTTCAAGTCCCCATGTGTATTTAAATCCATAAAGGATATTTGATAACTTTTAGGTTTCAAGGCATGGGTTATGGGTGAGTCATCTTCCACCTTACCTAAGTCAACTCTTAACTCAGGGCTAACCCTACCATAGTTAGGATTTAACCCTTACTCCACTCCACATCACCATGCTCATTCATGATAGGTATATGGGTAAGAGATTCTCTCACCCAAATGCATTTATAAGGCATGCCAGATAAGGGGATACCTCATAGGGGACACCTGAACCCCCCCTAACCTCTCCAAATTCTATAAATAGATGACCTTTTATTATATTTTCATCCATCCACATTTTACATAACAAAACTTTACCAAAATCCAAATAGACCACATCACCTTCCATCATCCACTTTACCATCAATATCCATCAATCACCATAGAAAACATCTTTTTGCACCCTTTTTGTGTCTGCATTTGACATGTCTAGCAGGTTTTGAAGGTGACTCGATGAATACAGGAGCTCTGACACATCATTTTGAATCACCCAAAAATTGGCCAGAGTGTTATAGTCAAAGTCGCAAGGTACCCTACGACCAAAATAAACAGTCGCACCCTAGGGTGTAACCCTTTTCAAAAGTCAATTTAAAGCATCAATAGGTTGCAAAATCCTTATAGGAGGTAAGTATTACTACAATTTTAGGTTTTGTAAATAATTCTATAGCTTTTTTAATCAATTAATTCATTTTGAGTCTTTTTGTTTGTAAACATGAGGGGTCTTATCTAGATATACCCCCAAACATTCTAACCCCTTTTTGTAGGTCCTACAGGTCTAGAGGATAGGTCAGATCGATAGTGACACACGAACAATAAGCCCACTTAACTTGAGGATCTTTTGGAAGACTGATGTGGTGTCGTTGAACTCCTAATTGAAGAACGAGTTTTCACCTTATAAAACCCCATTTTGTAGCCTTTGAAGGCACTTTTGTAAAAAGGGACCCTCTTGTAACCCTTTTGATCATATATTGCAAATAACACCAATTTTACCTAAGTTCAATAAGCATGTAGAACAACTTACAATATTAATTTCTTAAAATGTATACAAGCTTTATTACTCCTCTTTCTCTTACAATGATAATGCTTGTTCTCATTTCTTGTGATCTTCATATATACTTGTTATGGAGTATTATCTCCATAATATAGCCATAGTAGTGTGAATCTTTGGATATTTGACTATTCCTTTCCATATGCCAAGTCTCATGACTCTTGGCTTATCTACTTGACACTTGCATACTTTATGAACACTTGACACTATAACATATGCACACCTATACATGACTCTTACACTTCTATAACTTGCACACTCTAATCTAAGACACTTGTGCACATCTTTACATTACATATTTATTCTCATACATGTAATAAACTTGTGCACATAGACTCAACTTACACTTGCATACTAACTCACACGGTACTTGTGCATTTATTACACATTACAACTTTACATGATACTTGTGCATTTCCTACACATTCACACTTACATAAAAAGAGAAATATAACTCACACTCTAAAATATGACTCAACCCTAATCTATTATTTACAAATGTACCATGAAGGTACCATGGGGGTATATTAGCATGTACCAAATAATGTAATATACTCCAACAAGTGCTCAGACCAATATTTTAGGTCACTACTCAAGGATGATTCCACGCATACCCTTGAGCACACTACCTACCTCTCTAATAGTATGGGAGGGTGATCTTTTCGAATATTGTATCTGGTGTACTATAGATAATACAAGGAAAACAAATCTTCCTAGGGCTAAATATTTCTCCTAATCCTAGGGGGTCTCTCGATTTACTCAAAGATACACGACAACTCAATACTATAGATGGGTGTTGTCTGAGGCTTGGATATCGGAGCTTGAACGCCCCTCATTTCACTAGACACTTTATGAAAAATCTAGATTGGCCAAAATGAAAATCCTCCATGATATTTTAAAACCCTCAACATAGGGTTTCTAACCTAATAAAGTAATGCAAAATAAGGGTTATGTTTTTTTAAGGAAACAAGCAAAAAATTGAAAACATAGGAAATTTATACCTATTAGTCAAAGTGGAAGGGCAATAACTACCACAGTCAATGTGGAACTCATCCCTAGAAAGCACTCTTATACCACTTGTTAGGAACCTCAAAATAACATAGAATTGTAGGCCTCTTTGAGGGGTAAACCTCCTTCAATACTTTCATTAATTTGCAAAAAGATACATTCATTTATGGACTCTTTTATTTTAAAGATACACCTCATGCAACCCTAACCTAATGCTTAAGAGTTGGCTTACATGCAAAGTGCCACTTGAGATAGAATATTCTACCAAATATTAGTTACATTCTTGATAATGGTTACATGAAATGACCCCACTTGTCTAGGTGCCTCACTTGCCACATACCATTAAAAACTATTACAAAATATTATTATAAAGGGGTCCTGTTGAGTGAATATTTTGCCCTGTAACAAAATGATCACACAACTAGAGTCTCTGACAGGAAACTCTTCCTTGCAAAGAAAATTTGTTATTTTAATTTCTCCAAGTTTCTTGTGAACAAACATTCATATGCATATAACCATTTAAGACCTAATGCAAACAAATGAATGTAATCTAGAATAACTTAAATCCTGCAAGTAACTGTTAACAAGGGGCCTTTAATGATTCACAACAAACTTTGTAACTCTAATTTGTTAAAATAACTAACCGTGTAAAGCAAAAGAAAGAACAAAAAATCCCTTTCTTCTTTTATGCTCTTAAAATTAATGAAACCCTCCCGAAAATAAATTAGCGACCTCTTTTATCTTTTGGCTTAAAGAAAGATTTTAAATGAGAAAATGCGTGGTATAGGCCACTTCATTTTAAGCTCCGTGCCTTTAACATGAGGTTCATTTTACCGTTAACTGGTTCATTTGATCTTTTATTTAATCGTTCTGCTATTTCTATGTTAGCTTTTTGAAGTTAGAAAACGTATTCTAGAATGCACCAGAATCCGAAATGCCAATCCTTGAATAAAAAATGTGAAAATGAAATTATAACCTAAAACAGAAAGATTCTTTATGAGAATCAGCTGGAAAAAAAAACTGAAATAGGACGTTAATTTGGTTAGCAATCTGCTCCCTGCAAAACCCCAAGTTATGAGATGAAGTTCTAAAACAACCTGACCTAACAGACCTGCAATAAAACACGGTCGAATCAGATCAGATGCAAGACTCTAAGGAAATAAATAATTGCAACATTCTATCATTCACCTATCGTAACCCACATTATGGTGTAAACGAATAGATACAAGAAAGAATAATGCAAGGGAAAAATCTATAGAAATAATAGTAGTCTTAGCCTTCAATCTCCTTTTGGTTTCACACACAAAAGTTACTCTTGCCAAATAAACTCCTTTTTATTCACAAAATAATGCTTTTCTTCTTACAATTTCCAGCCCTTGTATCTACATTCGTTTCTACTTTTAAGCTTTCTGTTGCAGCTCTTGGTTTCCCTCTGCGACGCTTCGTTTCGCTTCCCATATCGCTTTGCTTCATTTTCTCGCTTCTTTGGTGTTTTGACGTTTTGCTTGAGCCTGAAATGTTTGGTCTTCTCTGCTAACTGTAACTGTCGATCTGAAGCGTTATCATGACCCTCATGCCTTTGTGCCATGTGTTCAGCACTTTTTTGCATGTTTTGTAATGCCCCATGTAAATTACGACATTTTTATGCATGCAGCTTTGCTTCCTTGCTTTCATCGCGAAAACGTGACCTATTGTGATATCCTGACATTTTCCTGCCGATAACCCTATTCGCTTTCATGCACAGTGAAAATGAGACATGTCGTGATATTGCGACGTTTTTCTGTCAGCAGCCTTTCTTGCCTTCATGCATAGCGAAAA